>JAHHZJ010001009.1:0-23988 GCA_021437245.1 Aegilops speltoides | reverse complement strand
GTCCAAACATAGGCTTCCAATATATCAATCTTTATGTCTCGACCATTCCGAGACTCCTCGTCATGTCCGTGATCACATCCGGACTCGAACAAACTTCGTACATCAAAACTTATAAACTCATAATAAAACCGTCATCGAACGTTAAGCGTGCGGACCCTACGGGTTCGAGATCTATGTAGACATGACCTAGAACCATTCTCGGTCAATAACCAATAGAGGGACCTGGATGCCCATATTGGTTCCTACATATCCTACGAAGATCTTTATCGGTCAAACCGCATAACAACATACTTCGTTCCCTTTGTCATCGGTATGTTACTTGCCCAAGATTTGATCATCGGTATCCAATACCTAGTTCAATCTCGTTACTCGCAAGTCTCTTTACTCGTTCCGTGTCGTCATCTCATAACTAACTCATTAGTTACATGCTTGCAAGGCTTAGGTGATGAGTATTACCGAGAGGGCCCAGATACCTCTCCGACAATCGGAGTGACAAATCCTAATCTCGAATTATGCCAACCCAACATGTACCTTCTAAACACCAGAGAGCACCTTTATAATCACCCAGCTTATGTTGTGACGTTTGGTAGCACACAAAGTGTTCTTCCGTAAACGGAGTTGCACAATCTCATAGTTGCAGGAACTTTGTATAAGTCATGAAGAAAGCAATAGCAAGATACTAAACGATCAAGTGCTAGGCTAATGAATGAGTCATGTCAATCACATCATTCTCCTAATGATGTGATCCCACTAATCAAATGACAACACATGTCTATGGTTAGAAACATAACCATCTTTGATTAATGAGCTAGTCAAGTAGAGGCATACTAGTGACTATAGTTTTGTCTATGTATTCACACATGTATCATGTTTCCGGTTAATACAATTCTAGCATGAATAATAAACATTTATCATGATATGAGGAAATAAATAATAACTTTATTATTGCCTCTAGGGCATATTTCCTTCAGTCTCCCACTTTCACTAGAGTCAATAATCTAGATTACATAGTAATGATTGGTGCTGATCATGTTTTTCTCGTGAGAGAGGCTTAGTCATTGGGTCTGCAATATTCAGATCCGTATGTATCTTGCAAATCTCTATGTCTCCCACTTGGACTTGGTCCCGAATGGAATTGAAGCGTCTTTTGATGTGCTTGGTCCTCTTGTGAAATCTGGATTCCTTTGCCAAAGCAATTGCACCAATATTGTCACAGAAGATCTTCATTGGTCTCGATGCACTAGGTATGACACCTAGATCGGAAATGAACTCCTTCATCCAGACTCCTTCATTTGCTGCTTCAGAAGCAGCTATGTACTCCGCTTCACATGTAGATCCCGCCACGATGCTTTGTTTAGAACTGCACCAACTTACAGCTCCACCAGTTAATATAAACACGTATCCGGTTTGCGATTTAGAATCGTCCGGATCGATGTCAAAGCTTGCATCGACGTAACCATTTACGACTAGCTCTTTGTCACCTCCATATACGAGAAACATATCCTTAGTCCTTTTCGTATTTCAGATGTTCTTGACCGCTGTCCGATGATCCACTCTGGATTACTTTGGTACCTTCCTGCCAAGCTTATTGCTAAGCATACGTCGTGTCCGGTACACAAGATTGCATACATGATAGAGCCTATGGCTGAAGCATAGGAACATTTTTCATTTTCTCTCTATCTTCTGCTTGTGGTTGGGCATTGAGTTTGACTCAACTTCACACCTTGTAGCACAGGCAAGAATCCTTTCTTTGCCTGATCCATTTTGAACTTTTTGAAAATTTTGTCAAGGTATGTGCTTTGTGAAAGTCCTATTAAGCGTCTCGATCTATCTCTATAGATCTTGATGCCCAATATGTAAGCAGCTTCACCGAGGTCTTTCATTGAAAAACTTTTATTCTAGTATCCCTTTATGCTATCCAGAAATTCTATATCATTTCCAATTAATAATATGTCATCAACATATAAAACTAGAAATGCTACAGAGCTCCCACTCACTTTCTTGTAAATACAGGCTTCTCCAAAAGTCTATATAAAACCATATGCTTTGATCACACTATCAAAGCGTTTATTCCAACTCCGAGATGCTTGCACCAGTCCATAAATGGAACGCTGGAGCTTGCATACTTTGTCAGCACCTTTTGGATCAACAAAACCTTCCGGCTGCATCATATACAACTCTTCTTCTAGAAATCCATTCAAGAATGCAGTCTTGACATCCATTTGCCAAATTTCATAATCATGAAATGCAGCAATAGCCAACATGATTCGAACAGACTTAAGCATCGCTCTGGTGAGAAAGTCTCATCGTAGTCAACCCCTTGAACTTGTCAAAACCTTTTGCAACAAGTCGAGCTTTATAGACAAGAACATTACCATCGGCGTCGGTCTTCTTCTTAAAGATCCATTTATTCTCAATGGCTTGCCGATCATCGGGCAAGTCAACCAAAGTCCATACTTTGTTTTCATACATGGATCCCATCTCGATTTCATGGCCTCCAGCCATTTTATGGAATCTGGGCTCATCATCGCTTCCTCATAGTTCGTGAGGTTCATCATGGTCAAGTAACATGACTTCGTAATAGGATTACCGTACCACTCAGTGCGGATCTTACTCTGGTAGACCTACGAGGTTCAGCAGAAACATGATCTGTAGTTTCATGATCAATATCATTAGCTTCCTCACTAATTGGTGTAGTTGTCACGGGAACTGGTTCTCGTGATGAACTACCTTCCAATAAGGGAGTAGATACAGTTATCTCATCAAGTTCTACTTTCCTTCCACTCACTTCTTCCGAGAGAAATTCATTCTCTAGAAAGGATCCATTCTTAGCAACGAATGTCTTGCCTTCGGATCTGTGATAGAAGGTGTACCCAACAGTCTCTTTTGGGTATCCTATGAAGACATATTTCTCCGATTTGGGTTCGAGCTTATCTGGTTGAAGTTTCTTCACATAAGCATCGCAACCCCAAACTTTAAGAAACGACAACTTTGGTTTCTTGCCAAACCATAGTTCATAAGGCGTCGTCTCAACAGATTTTGATGATGCCCTATTTAACGTGAATGCGGCCGTCTCTAAAGCATAACCCCAAAACGATAGCGGTAAATCGGTAAGAGACATCATAGATCGCACCATATCGAGTAAAGTACGATTACGACATTCGAACACACCATTTCGTTGTGGTGTTCCAGGTGGCGTGAGTTGCGAAACTATTCCGCATTGTTTCAAATGTAAACCAAACTCGTAACTCAAATATTCTCCTCCACGATCAGATCGTAGAAACTTTATTTTCTTGTTACGATGATTTTCTACTTCACTCTGAAATTCTTTGAACTTTTCAAATGTTTCAGACTTGTGCTTCATTAAGTAGATATACCCATATCTGCTCAAATCATCTGTGAAGGTGAGAAAATAACGATATCCGCCACGAGCCTCAACATTCATCGGACCACATACATCTCAGATGTATGATTTCCAACAAATCTGTTGCTCTCTCCATAGTTCCGGAGAACGGTGTTTTAGTCATCTTGCCCATGAGGCACGGTTCGCAAGTACCAAGTGATTCATAATCAAGTGATTCCGAAGTCCATCAAGATGGAGGTTCTTCATACGTTTTACACCGATATGACCTAAATGGCAGTGCCACAAATAAGTTGCACTATCATTATCAACCCTACATCTTTTGGCTACAACATTATGAATATGTGTATTACTACTATCGAGATTCAATAAAAATAGACCACTCTTCAAGGGCGCATGACCATAAAAGATATTACTCATATAAATAGAACAACCATTATTCTCTGATTTAAATGAATAACCGTCTCGCATCAAACAAGATCCAGATATAATGTTCATGCTCAACGCAGGCACCAATAACAATTATTCAGGTCTAAAACTAATCCCGATGGTAGATGTAGAGGTAGCGTGCCGATCGCGATCACATCGACTTTGGAACCGCTTTCCCACGCGCATCGTCACCTCGTCCTTGGCGATGCTCGCTTATTCCGTAGTCCTTGTTTGAGTTGCAAATATTAGCAATGTAACCGAGATCAAATACCCAGTGCTACTACGAGCTCTAGTTAGGTACACATCAATAACATGTATATCACATATACCTTTGTTCACTTTGCCATCCTTCTTATCCGCCAAATACTTGGGGCAGTTCCGCTTCCAAAGATCCGCTTGCGGTAGAAGCACTCGGCCAGCTTAGGTCCGACTTGGGTTTCTTCTCTTGAGCAGAACTTGCTTGCCGCTCTTTTGAAGTTCCCTTCTTCTTCCCTTTGCCCTTCTTCTTGAAACTAGTGGTCTTGTTGACCATCAATACTTGATGCTCCTTCTTGATTTCTACCTCCGCGGCTTTTAGCATCGCGAAGAGCTCGAATAGTATTGTTCATCCCTTGCATATTATAGTTCATCACGAAGCTCTTGTAGCTTGGTGGCGATGATTGAAGAATTCATCAATGACACTATCATCGTGAAGATTAACTCCCAGCTTGAATCAAGTGATTGTTATACCCGCACATTCTCGAGTATATGTTCACCGACGAACTATTCTCCTCCATCTTGCAGCTATAGAACTTATTGGAGACTTCATATCTCTCAATTTGGGCATTTGCTTGAAATATTAACTTCAACTCTGAACATCTCATATGCTCCATGACGCTCAAAACGCCATTGAAGACCCGGTTCTAAGCCGTAAAGCATGGCACATCGAACTATAGAGTAGTCATCACTTTGCTCTACCAGACGTTCTAACGCCGCCGGTAGCATCGAAGCAGTTCGCACCCAGCGGTGCTTCTAGGACGAACTCTTCAGGCAAAGAATGAGGATAATCTCGAAGTTACGGACCCGATCCGTGTAATTGCTACCATCATCTTTCAACTTTGCTTTCTCAAGGAACGCATTAAAATTCAACGGAACAACAAAGAGGAGCCATCTATCTACAAACAAACATAGACAAGCAAGATACTATCAGGTACTAAGTTCATGATAAATTTAAGTTCAATTAATCATATTACTTAAGAACTCCCACTTAGACAGACATCTCTCTAGTCATCTAAGTGATCACATGATCCAAATCAACTAAACCATAACCGATCATCACGTGAGATGGAGTAGTTTTCAATGGTGAACATCATTATGTTGATCATATCTACTATATGATTCTCGCTCGACCTTTCGGTCTCCGTGTTCCGAGGCCATATCTGCATATGCTAGGCTCGTCAAGTTTAACCTGAGTATTTCGTGTGTGCAAAACTGGCTTGCACCCGTTGTAGATGGACGAGAGCTTATCACACCCGATCATCACGTGGTGTCTCGAGACGATTTAACTTTGGCAACGGTGCATACTCGGGAGAACACTTCTTGATAATTTTAGTGAGAGATCATCTTAAAATGCTACCGTCGATCAAAGCAAGATAAGATGCATAAAGGATAAACATCACATGCAATCAATATAAGTGATATGATATGGCCATCATCACCTTGTGCTTGTTATTCCATCTTCAAGCACCGTCGTGATCACCATCGCCACCGGTAGCGACACCTTGATCTCCATCGTAGCATCATTGTCGCTTCGCCATCTATTGCTTCGACGACTATCGCTACCGCTTAGTGATAAAGTAAAGCAATTACGTGTAGGCGTTGCATTTCATACAATAAAGCGACAACCATATGGCTCCTGCCAGATTGCCGATAACTTCGTTACAAAACATGATCATCTCATACAATAAAATATAGCATCACGTCTTGACCATATCACATCACAACATGCCCCGCAAAAACAAGTTAGACGTCCTCTACTTTGTTGTTGCAAATTTTACGTGGCTGCTACGGGCTTAGCTAGAACCGTTCTCACCTCGCATCAAAACCACAACGATAGTTTGTCAAATAGACTCCGTTTTAACCATCACAAGGACCGGCGAGCTACACTCGATTCAGCTAAAGTAAGAGAGAGACACCCGCCAAGTGACCTTTAAGCACGAGTACTGTGAACGGTGAAACCAGTCTCGCGTAAGCGTCTGGCGTAATGTCGGTCCGGCCGCTTCATCTCACAATACCGCTGAACCAAAGTATGACATGCTGGTAGGCAGTATGACTTATATCGTCCACAACTCACTTGTGTTCTACTCGTGCATATAACATCAACGCATAAAACCTAGGCTCGGATGCCATCGTTGGGGAACGAGTAATTTCAAAAATTTCCTACGCACACGCAAGATCATGGTGATGATATGGCAACGAGAGGGAGAGTGTTGTCCATGTACCCTCGTGGACCGTGAAGCGGAGCGTAAGCACAACGCGTTGATGTAGTCGTGCGCCTTCACGATCCGACCGATCCAAGCACCGAACGACGGAGCCTCCGAGTTCAGCACACGCTCAGCTCGATGACGCCCCTCGAACTCCGATCCAGCCGAGTGTCGAGGGAGAGTTCCACAAGACGACGGCGCAGGACGATCTTGATGTTCTACTAAAGACAGGCTTCGCCTAAGCTTCATGCGACGATATGACCGAGGTGGAATATGGTGGAAGGGGCACCGCACGGCTAAGGAACGATCCGTAGATCAACTTGTGTGTCTATGGGGTGCCCCCGCCTCGTATATAAAGGAGCAAGGGGGGTGCGGCCGCCCTAGGAGGAGGCCACGGAGGAGTCCTATTCCCCGGGGCGGGGGCACCCGCCCACCGAGTAGGACTCCCCTTTCCTAGTTGGATTAGGACTTGGGGAGGAAGAGGAAAGAGGCGCCGCCTGCCCTGTCCTATTCGGACTAGGGGAGGGGGCGCGCCTGCCTCGCCGCCCCTTCCTCTTTTCCCTCATGGCCCATTAAAGCCCATTAAACCCCGGGAGGGTTCCAGTAACCCCTGTGTTCGATAAAATCCG
This sequence comes from Aegilops speltoides, assembly GCA_021437245.1. NCBI lineage: Eukaryota > Viridiplantae > Streptophyta > Magnoliopsida > Poales > Poaceae > Aegilops > Aegilops speltoides. The sequence continues at coordinate 17,107 of JAHHZJ010001009.1, read as the reverse complement.
TTTTCACGGAACCTTCCAAGTCCAAACATAGGCTTCCAATATATCAATCTTTATATCTCGACCATTCCGAGACTCCTCGTCATGTCCATGCTCACATCCGGGACTCCGAACAAACTTCGGTACATCAAAACTTATAAACTCACAATAAAACTGTCATCGAAACGTTAAGCATGCGGACCCTACGGGTTCGAGATCTATGTAGACATGACCTAGAACCATTCTCGGTCAATAACCAATAGAGGGACCTGGATGCCCATATTGGTTCCTACATATCCTACGAAGATCTTTATCGGTCAAACCGCATAACAACATACTTTGTTCCCTTTGTCATCGGTATGTTACTTGCCCGAGATTTGATCGTCGGTATCCAATACCTAGTTCAATCTCGTTACCGGCAAGTCTCTTTACTCGTTCCGTAATACGTCATCTCATAACTAACACATTAGTTACATGCTTGCAAGGCTTAGGTGATGAGTATTACCGAGAGGGCCCAGATACCTCTCCAGACAATCGGAGTGACAAATCCTAATCTCAATTATGCCAACCCAACATGTACCTTCGGAAACACCTATAGAGCACCTTTATAATCACCCGATTCGTTGTGACGTTTGGTAGCACACAAAGTGTTCTTCCGTAAACGGAGTTACACAATCTTATAGTTGCGTGAACTTTGTATAAGTCATGAAGAAAGCAATAGCAAGATACTAAACGATCAAGTGCTAGGCTAATGTAATGGGTCATGTCAATCACATCATTCTCCTAATGATGTGATCCCACTAATCAAATGACAACACATGTCTATGGTCAGGAAACATAACCATCTTTGATTAATGAGCTAGTCAAGTAGAGGCATACTAGTGACTATAGTTTTGTCTATGTATTCACACATGTATCATGTTTTCGGTTAATACAATTCTAGCATGAATAATAAACATTTATCATGATATGAGGAAATAAATAATAACTTTATTATTGCCTCTAGGGCATATTTCCTTCAGAAGAAAGCTGGAAACGGCTCTGGAAGTTGAATGTTCAACCTAAATTTTGTATCTTCTGGTGGAGGGTGATGAAAGGGTTCCTGCCTGCCAAGGCGGAGCTCGCAAAGAGTCATATTGGTGAGGATGTGATTTGTGCGATGTGTGGACATGAATAAGAGACACTATTTCATTCCTTGGTTACCTGCACACATGCACAAGTGTTCTGGGCAGAGGCACTCTGGTTTTTCGGCTGTAGCCTCCCTACGATGCTACCTCTGACTTGGACAAGGGATCTCCTCGACCCCAACTTCATTGCAAAGGAGGATGCAGCAGTAGTAATTTCGGTGATGTGGGCAATATGGAGCGACCGCAATAAGTACACTCATGGGGAGCGGCAGTACCAACCGATCAGGTCTATGGAGCTCGTTCAGGAGCACATGAGAGACCTGAATATACCAGCCACCGACAAGATCGTACAGAGATAGAAAGAAAGGCGGATGGCCCCGGCAGAAGGTGTGCTGAAGCTGAATGTGGATGCTGCAACTGATGCTATGGGACGCAGAGCTGGGACGGCGGTTGTGGCAAGGAATCACAAAGGAGAGTTCCAGGGAGGGAGATTTGTCTCATATGAGGGGCTTACTGATCCATATGTGTGTGAAGCAATGGGGTGCAGAGATGCTATGTTGCTAGCTATGGACAGAGGATGGCCTAGGGTGGAAATCATATCAGATTGCAAACCAGTAGTAGATGACTGGAACGCCAGGTTACACTGTTCGGTGGGTGTCCCTATCTTCAGAGAGATGTCCTCATATCTCTCGCTTTTCCAAGGGGTAGAGATCCAGCATAATGGTAGAGAGGCCAATGTAGCAGCTCATGTTTTGGCTAGGCATGGAGTTACTACTGAGATGAGCAGCATGAATTTTTTTACTACCCCTGTATTCCTAAGTGCTGTTTTGCACTCGGATTGTGTACGGTCTATGAATGAATAAAACCGCCTACGGGCCGTATTAAAAAAAACATGTACAGTGCATGCGTTATGACTCAATTTCACTGTACTCCTAGGAACTCCGATCCGAGGGCTGGTTAATCAGGAGACGTAGGCATCATGAGCGGATGGCGGCTTAGCCGTTTCCTGGTCCGAGAATTGACCCAATGTGCTACGTGTCAGTCAATGTTGTTGCTCTCGCTAGCTGGCTGCTGCGATCGCCACCCGTCGCCGTCGGAGAATCGGTGCGCAATTCCACCTTCGATACCCATCGACGATTCTCCATCCGCAGTCTCGTCTCCATCCCCCAGAATGGCCCGCGAGCTTGTCATGGCCGGCCCGGGAAGAGACCGTGACTAATTAACCACTTGTCTCTCGAAAGATCAGTAGAGGAGCAGTCCACTGCATTGTGGTGTCTGGTGTGGCGGATATCTTCGATATCTGAGGCGGCAAAGACAGATTGGTGTTCCGTGAACACGACACAGTGCCGCACCCGCGCCTCAACTTTGAGGGACACGGCCAAGGCAGGCGCTAGCTGCCTTTTCTACGTGCATGCTGCGTCGAGGCCGGACCAACCACACGCCCTTATTTTTTTGAAATGAAAGGGGTTTCCCCTGCCCCAACTTTATTAAAGCCAAGGCAAGCCAAAAGCAAAGACGGTTTAACAGCGCTCGACGGCAACGGGAGAGTAGCTGCCACAGACAACGATCACTAGGGTTCTCAAAGACTACCCTATTACATCATAATTTGGAGAAGTTCTAGGTGGATACAAAGCCAGGGGAGCAAACACACTAGCTGACACAGATCAAAGATGGTAAACTAGCACTATTTGCAAAACACAGCTATGCCCCAGAGCTCAGCGCCCGGCGATCCTAAGCAATTCCCCTCTTCGATGATCCAACAGTCTTACGCACCGGAGAAGAAGCGCACCCTTTGCCTCTGAACATAGGATTTTCCACTGCCTAATCAGTGCACCCAACAGATCCAAAGCACAGTGTATACTTCGGCATCTTCGCCCATGGAAAACAAAGTCATTTCACAAATGCCATAAGCTTCAAAAGGTAGCAGCATTAGTCATATTTAAAGCTTCATATTGTTTCCTTTTCTTCCAAAAGGAAGCTAACACAGCAAAAGAATCAGGTATATTAATGCAAAAACTTTCAGCCACCATTTCCCACGCCTGTCTAGCCACAATACAATCAAAAAAGAGATGCTGAATTGTTTCTGCTTCATTACAAAAGACACATGTCTTATCCTCTACATGTGTACGCTTGGCCAAATTATCTCTGGTCAAGATTTTGTTGTAGTAAATCAACCACAAGAAAACATGTATATTGGGAGGGACCTTAATTTTCCAAACGTCATCCTTAATCTCAGAAGGGATCCCCCCAAAGTTGATCATTTTGTAAAAGGACTTGACAGAGTACTTACTGGAAGATTCCAGCATCCACATAGGTTGGTCTGGGAAGGCAGACAGCACTACCTGTTTAACTAGGTTAATTAACTCGCCCCATCTAGCCAGAATCCTAGCATCTACACATGTCCTAAAAGAGAGATGGAGTTCATCACCCACCCAGACCTGTGCAAGAGTGGCATCTTGCTGTTGACAGATGTCAAACAGATCCCAGAAAGCAGTTTTTAAGGAACAATCCCCCACCCAAATGTCATGCTAGAAGGCAATATTTCTGCCATCTCTAGGGATCCACCTATAGATGTTTTTAGAAGCTGTAAGTGCCCAGGATAGGCTTTTCATGAAAGGGGACCCCAGAGTAGCCTTAGTGCTGAAGAAATTGGGATTGTTAGTATTATACTTGTATGCCATAAGTTTTTTCCCGTCACCATCTCTATCATCATAAAACCTTTTCCCCCAAGAAGCCAAAAGGGCCATATTGAACTCTCTAAGGTTGAGCACCCCCATACCACCAAATTCTTTCTTCCTGGAGATCATCCCCCTAATTAGCAAGATGATATTTGTGATTATCAGCCACATTACCCCAAAAGAAATGAGACATTTGAGATGTAATCATATCAATAGCCCATTTGGGAAACTTAACAATAGACATTAAGTAGTCAGGAATACTAGCAATACAAGTGGTAAGAAGGGTCAATTTGCCCCTGTATGAGAGAAACCTCCCGAGCCAACCAGCTATATTGTTAATAATCCTGTCTATAATGGGTTGAAGATCTTCCCTTCTATTTTTTTTAAAATGTAAAGGCACCCCTAAATATTTAAAGGGGAAATCCCCAAGCTAACAACAGAAAACTTGAGCAAAGTCTTTAGCCATTTGGTCAGAAACATTAATTATATGCAAATCACTCCTGTGAAAGTTAATTTTCAAACCAGAAAGTTCCTCAAAGCGGGTAAGAATCCATTTCAAATTTTTAGCACAAGCTAAAGAGTTATCTAGTAAAAGGATGGTACCATCAGCATACTGCAGACTGAATACCCCTCCAGGAATGTCATGGGGCAGCAGCCCACAGATCAAGTTTCTATTGACAGCTTTGTGAAGCATCTTAGAAAAGACATCAGCCACCAAATTGAACAGCAAAGGTGAGTGAGGATCACCTTGATTTAGGCCTTCCCCCCCCAGCAAATTGGGGGCCATTTGTGTCATTAATGGTAACCTGAAAAGTCCCTTGGTAAATAGTAGACACAACCCAACCAACCCTTTTGTTGCCAAATCCTCTAGACAGAAGCATTTCTTTTAGAAAATCCCAGCTCACTCTATCATAGGCTTTCACATAATCAAGTTTAAGGATTAACCCACTAGATCCAGATCTATGTATTTCATGAATCACATCATGGGCCATAACCACACTTTCCAAAATAAATCTCCCTTTAATAAAGGCAATCTGATTGGTAGAAATAAGCTTGTCACACAAAGGGGAAACCCTAGTGGTCATAGCTTTAGAGAAAATCTTGACAGCACAATTACTCAAACTAATAGGTCTTAAAATTTCATGTCCCTAGCCAAAGGCACTTTTGGTATAAGGGTAATGATAGCGTAATTCAGTTTATACATATCTAGAACACCATTCTCAAAATCTTTCACCATCCACATAAAATCTTTTTTGATCAACATCCAGAAAGTTTGGTAAAACAGAAATGAAAGGCCATCAGGGCCAGGAGCACCACTAGAGTAGGAACTCAGAATGGCTTGCTTAATTTCCTCTTCAGAAAAAGATCTCTCTAAAAGTTCCCTATCCTCATCACTAACCATGTCCTCAATGGACCAGAAATCGGAATCTAAGTGGATGTCAGGTTTGGGCTCAAAAAGCAAACAACTCCTTATAAAAGGAGGTGGCTACCTCCAGCATATCCTTGGTAGAAGTAACCACACCATTAGGGCTCTTCAATTCAATAAGATGATTCTTTCTATGTCTATGATTGGCAAGGGCTTGAAAATAAGCATTGTTCCTATCTCCCTCCAAAATTTTCCTATCTCTGGATCTCTGCCATAAGGCAGTTTCCTCTTTTTTCCAAATCTCATCAAGTTCTTTTTTAATGCTTTTCATCTTATCAAAATCAGTAGCAGATATCTGCTGAGTTTCAAATAAAACATAAAGGTTATCAAACTCCATAATGAGTGTCTTTTTCTTCTTCTTCAAAGTTGCCTGTCTGTTAATATTCTAGCCTTTAGTTTTCTTCCAAAGGACCCTAGTTTTAGCCATCCAGTTATCCACTGAGGAATTAGCAGAGGATATAGAATCCCAAGCTTCTGCAACCATTTGGTGGAACCCAGGCTGGGATAGCCACCATTTTTCAAATCTAAACGGTTTAGGGTTAGATGGGGACCTGGCTCCAGTGTCCAAGACCAAAGGAGTGTGATCACTCCCCACTCTGGGGAGAGCCGTCGAAGTTGAAAAAGGAAAATGGGTGTCCCAGTCCACAGAAGTGAACACTCTGTCAAGAACAACAAAGATAGGGGAACTCTGGTTGTTAGACTAGGTAAAAACTCTATTAGAGATAGAAATCTCCATTAGGGCCCATCTATTGATCCAGTCATTGAAGAGAAGTGCAGCCTGATGGTTAATCTGACCACTACTCTTCTCAGTTTCATTTCTAATCAAGTTAAAATCCCCACAAATTAAGACAGAATATGATGAACTAGTCATAGTATCATGTAATTCAGCAATAAACTCCATCTTAAACTCAAGATATGCAGAACCATATACCAAAACCATTTTCCAAACAAAACCATCATTCTTATTTTTGACCATACCCACAATAGAAAATCTTTGGTTAGTAAAACCAATAACCTCAAATAATATTTTCTTAAACCCCAATAGGATCCCACCAACAATATTAATAGCAGGTAGAAAGTGCCACATAAAATTATCAAACCTATCAATATCTTTGAGGAAGCCCTCAGAAATAATCTCGTTCTTAGTTTCTTGAAAACCAATAAAGTCAGGATTAGATTTGGTGATAGTATCACACATGCACTGAGTTTTTCCAAATTGTCCAAGACCCCTAATGTTCCAAATAAGACCTATCATAATTAATCAACTTTAAAAGGATGTGATAAGCCACAAGGCTTGGCTTTAGTTAGCACAGTGGGAGTTTCTCTAAGAGTAACAACAGTGCCAACTGGCTCAAAGGGAAAATCTCTCACAGGTGTACTAACTACTTCATTGTCATCAAAATCTAGATTATCACGCAGAACAATTTCAGGGTTCTTGCTGGCAAAAACTAGGCATCTCTCTCTTTCCTCAGCAACCATATCATCAATGGTGTCTTGTTTTTGGAATTCATCCCCCCAATTACTAGATCAACTTGTTGCATTTGATCAACAAGAACAGTTTTATCAACAGTGGAAATGATTTACCTTTAAATGTTTTTGGGATTTCCACATTCTTCCTCCTCTTATATGCAGCAACTTTTTCCATGATGTTAACATTTCCATGACCTCTGGTAGCAGGCTTTTGGGCTAACACATGCCCCAATTTAGATTTCTTCTCAATAACGCCCCCTCTTTCTGAGCTTAGTTGAGTAATTCCAGCAGGGACCTCTTCAGAGAATCACTTTTCAGAATGTGCAAAGCCTCAGGAGGGATAACCCCCAACTCCTCTTCTTTGGATTCCTCATCTTCATACTCAGATAAGTCCACAAATCTAAGTAGGCCCTCACAATAATCCATACTCCCAGATCTCTCCCCAAGAAAAGTCATATCCATTATTCCAGAAGGAACAGGAGTCTTGTGAGACAGACTCTCTTCAATTATGGTCTCATCCTTTTTCCCACCCCTGGTAACCTCTTGATTAAATCTCAACAGATTATCTTCATGTTCTGCTCTTACTATAATATCATCAGAAGATGGTGCACTCTGAACAGCTTCAACCATTGCACACTCCAAGATAAAATCCTCTTGATCAGAATTAGGGCACATTTCGATAGTTGATATTTCTACATTATGAGAAACATGCTTGGTAGATCCACATTTGGCTGGGAAATTAGCTTTATCTAGCTCATCAATGGCCAGGCCCCCATCACTAGATCCATCAGAAGCATGTTCTCCATGAGTCCCACTACCATCATCAGCTTGATCCTCCTCAGCTCTTTCTTCTTCCTCATCACCATCCTCATCATCTTCCACATCAATGACAGAGTCCACTTCACCCACCTGTTCAAAGCCCTCAACGTAAAACCTAGCAGGAAGAGTTTCTTCTTCATCTCAATCAACCTTTCAAAAGGTATCTTGGTGGGATCTCTACAAGCAATTTTGATCCTGACATTCTCAAAAAATGTTCTGAACATGCCATTCCAGTCTACATCAGTAAGCACTCCAAAGAGAGAAGCAATTTGAGCAAACACTTTCCTAGTGCACCACTTTGGAGGAATCCCCTCAATCAGAACCCATGCTTCAATTAACTCCCCAAAAGGGTCACATCCATCTTTCCATTCAGCTAGAGTAACATTCACATCCTGGGGTAGAGAAAATCCAGGCAGCTCAATGAAATGTTCAAATTTCTTCCAAGGAGGAAATCTAACCAAGAAGGTCTTGCTAGACAACCCTCTGATCTGCCATGGCCAATGCCTAGTCTTGCAAAAAGTTGTAGTCAGAAGTTCCATCAACTTGGCACAATCCACTTCTCCTTTTAGGATGTTCACCACAGCACAATTCTGAAAGTTCAGCCACTTTGATTCATTGGCAGCAGGTACATCAACATGGTAGAAACCAAGCCCTCACGCTCCACTACCAAGAAAGCATCAGTGGGTTGAACTTTGGACCATGCAGCACGGTTATTGACATTGTGGTTCTACTGACAGATGAAACATGCTTTTAGATTCACACAATTTCCAACATAGTGACCAGGGCCCCCACAGTTGAAGCAAATCATGTCCTTATACCTAGGATCAAGGACCTATTAAACTTCCACTTCACCAGATTGAGACGATTGTACCTGGGCCGACCCCGCAGTTGAGGTTGTAGATCTGGTAGGTTTGGGAGCAGGGGCTTGTTCCTTCGCTGGCGGAGCAGATGGCTGCTTGCGACCAGCGAATGAGGTAGCCTTCTGTCCCGCGGCCTTGGACTTACCCGCAGCAAGATTGCCGTCCCCTCCTGTCCGGTGATCAGCCATATTTGATCCATGCTTCACAACCTCCGCAAAGGAAAGCGTGCCAGGGCCAATCCCCTCGCGCACGATCTTAACGCTCTTCGGTGGTGGATCTAAAGGTTGAATTGAAGCAGGGAAGCGATCAGTCGCGGCAAAGGAATTGCTCTCAACTAAGTCCTGTTGGGGAATGTAGTAATTTCAAAAAATTTCCTACGCACACTCAAGATCATGGTGGTGGCATAGCAACAAGAAGGGAGAGTGTTCGTCCACGTACCCTCGTAGACTGTAAGCAGAAGCGTTATGACAACGCGGTTGATGTAGTCGTACGTCTTCACGATCCGACCGATCCAAGCACCGAACGTCACGGCACCTCCGAGTTCAAAGACACGCTCAGATCGATGACGATCTCCAGTCTCGATCTAGCAAAGCTCGAGATGAGTTCCGTCGGACGACGGCGTGGTGGACGGTGATGATGTTCTACCGGCGCAGGGCTTCGCCTAAACTCCGCGACGATAAGACCGAGGTGGAATATGGTGGAGGGGGGCACCGCACACGGCTAAGGAACGATCCGTAGATCAACTTGTCTATGGGGTGCCCCCCGCCCCCGTATATAAAGGAGCAAGGGGGGAGGTCGGCCGGCCCCTTGGGGCGCGCCAAGGAGGAGGAATCCTCCTCCTAGTAGGAGTAGGACTCCTCCTTTCCTACTCCTACTAGGAGGGTGAAGGAAGGGGAAGAGGGGGAAGGAAAGGGGGGGCGCTGATGGATTCATGTACCTAGGGTAGGGTCATAGACCTGATCTAAGTACCCTACCCAAGGACACCCTTAGAAGAGATCACCTTCGAGTCGACTTACGAGGAACCCACTCGACTGACTTGAAGGACTCGACCATGAAGGCTCACTCGACCACCAGAAGGTCAAGAGGCATTCTGTACTGCAACAGTCTGTAATTGAATAGACTTTATGGTAGTTAAGACACTTTATGTGGGCGTTACGAAGAACGCCTGCACTTAATGTACTTTAAACCCTTCATTACGTAATGGCGGGGTCCCGCGCACTCTATATAAGCCACCCTCCACAGTGTAAGGGTTCACACCTCGTAACACATATACACATAATCCACTTGACCGCCTCGGGGCTCGAGACGAGGGGCTTTTACTTCCTCCGAGAAGGGCTTGAACTCGACATCGCTTGTGTTTACAACCTCTCCATAGCTAAGACCTTGCCTCTCCATACCTACCCTCCACTCTCTTGTCGGACTTAGAACCACGACGGTTGGCGCCACCGTAAGCAGGTGTTTTAGCGATTTTGTGGAGAAGTTGCGATTCTTCCGAGTACTTTCATCATGATGACCGCTGGAGTTTTGGTTGAGGGTCGCGAGATCCGCCTTGGCGCTCTCACCTTCGCCGCCGACGACTCCGCCTCGCTCGAGGCTCCACTCGACGCTGATGCGCTCGTCGTCATGATGCGACGATTTTTCAGCGTGTCCACGGCGTTCTGCTGCGACAACCGTCGACCCGTGTCGGGTCGACTCCCTATCGGTCACCTTCCGTCTCCCACCAGCGCAAGTGCTCGTCGGTCGAGGCTCCGGTGGGTAAAGCACGCGTGGCTCGCCAGACGCCACCGCCTAAGTTGCGGCAATCGAGCCCCACGAATCTCTACTACCTGCTCGATCGTCGACCGGCTCCATAGAGACCGTGATCCGAATGCGATAGCGATGATCCGCGGCGGAAATCTCGATGGTCAACGGACCCGCAGCCCTCCTCTGGCCGCCCATGAGGGCGGGCAGGCGGCGGAGGCGACCCGTCGGGACCACGAAGAGTACCAGCCGAGCCACTCAACTCTCTCGCAGAGGGAAGAGCTTCACCGCAGAACATGGATGCCCCGCATACTCCCATCGCAGAGAAACCCCGAGGCTCGCGCCTTGAGGAGGCACGCGTTTGCCAATCCGCTGAACGCTCGTCTGGAAAACCTTCAGCGAGCACTCGACGAGTTCCCGACGCCAATCGGCGTCAACTCTTCCCGCCGACTCAGGTATATCGAACCCCAATCCAGAATTTAGCAGCTGCAACCCGTATAGCAGAGTCCATGCAACCTTCTCAGTCGGAAGCTGGGAGAGGCTTGATGCAGATCAGAGATTTGCTCCGGGCAGCAGGAGACCAGAATTCAGCCGTGTCGCAGTCGCGCAACAGAATTCACAGTCGATCAGTCGCTGCGAATAAGGTTCAGTCGGCTCATAGTCCCAGATCGCCTCCGCGGCGTGAAGGGCATGAGAATCGGCGAGATTAGTACGGAGACCGACACAACCGAGATGATAGGCGTCGAGTGCCCACTTCCCCTCCGAGGGGTGGGTCTTACGCTCCTCGGCAAAGAAGATGACAAAGGCTTCGATTAGGGCGAAGAGCTCCAACGACCCGAAGAACCAGGCTTCGACGCGATCCATTATCGTGCAAGGCTTGGTCGACCGAACAGAGCCCATCGAGGCGGACCGAGAGAGATGCACCCACGAGCAATGAGTGCATGTTTCGTCCGAATGTTTCAAAGGGCTATCGAGCGCAAATGATCCCCCAATTTCAAAGTTGGCAACAGAGTCGACAAGTTCACCGTGAGTCTAAGCCTGAAACTTGGCGAAGACTACCGAGTGGCGGTTCAGATTGGTGGTGGGAATGACGAGGTGGCCATGAAGCATTTGCCCCTCATGTTGGAAGGTTCTGCCAGAGCATGTTTGAATCAGTTGCCTCCTAGCAGCATTTACACTTGGGAAGATCTGTCCCGAGTGTTCGTCAGAATGTTTGAAGGAACTTGCAAGCGACCAGCTGGATTGACAGAGCTGCAAGTCTGTGTGCAGAAGACCAATGAGATTCTCAGAGAGTATATTTAGAGATGGATCACTTTGCACCATACTGTGGAAAATGTGTCTGATCATCAGGCAGTCTGCGCCTTCAAGGATGGCGTCAAGAACAGAGAATTGAGTTTGAAATTTGGTCGAACCAGAGACATGACCCTGAGTCGATTGATGGAGATTGCTACCAAGTACGCCAACGACGAAGAAGAAGACCGACTCCGAAGCGGCAAGTACAAGCCGAGTCAGTCGGAGAAGGGAAACACCAGTCGGAAACAAAAGCGGAAGGCTAAACCAGCAGCTCCTAGAGAGGCTCTGGCCGTGACTCAGGGAAAGTTCAAAGGGAAACCAAAAGGATCTTGGAACCCTAAGAAGGTGAAGGATAAAGAAGGAAACGACGTGATGGATATGCCGTGTCACATCCACACGAAGAAAGATGAAGAGGGCAATATCATTTACCCAAAGCATACCACTCGCCGATGTCGACTCTCGATCCAGCAGCCAGGGAAAATAGTCTAAGGACAAGGAGAAGGAGTCGGACAAGGCGAAGACAAGGAGGACGAGGAGGAAGGATATCCGCATGTCAACTCCACTCGATGATCTTCGCGGATGTGGAAAGCAAGAGTCGATCGAAAGTCATTAACCGTGAGGTGAACATGGTCGCCCAAAGAAAAGCAAGTTATCGAGATGGTCCCAAACACCCATCACATTCGACCAATCTGATCACCCGACTCATATTGCCACCCCGGGAGGCAAGCTTTGGTGGTCGATCCGGTTGTCGAAGGCACTCGACCGACAAAGGTGCTTGATGGATGGTGGTAGTGGGCTGAACTTGTTGTATGCGCAACCTGCTTGAAAGGAATGGGCATTCGATGTCCCGACTAAGCACCAAAGAATATGAGCTTTCATGGAGTTATACCGGAAAGAAAGCCGAGTCACTCGCCAAATAGCTCTGGACGTGGTGTTTGGTGATTCAAAACATTTTCGCAAGGAAAAGTTGACGTTCGAGGTCGTGGATTTTCAGAGTGTGTACCACACCATTTTGGGGAGACCAACTTATGCACGGTTTATGGCTCGACCATGTTACGTCTACCTCAAACTGAAGATGCCCGGCCCCAAAGGAGTGATCACTGTCACCGGTGATCGGAAAAAGGCAGAAGAGTGCTTTCGAAGGGCTCAAGATTGCCGATTCGGTGACAATGATCGAGTTTGAAGAGTATAAGCAAAGCGCAGATCCGAGTGATTTGCTGCGATCCAAGAAACCCGCCAGAGAATCGCATTTCACCGTCGGTGAGACGGCTGTCCACATTCACCCGACCGACCCCAATGCAGCCCCGACCCAGATTTCCACAACACTCGACCGAAATAGGAAGAAGCGCTCATCTAGTTCCTCCGTGAGAATCGACATTTTGCATGGAAGCCACCGACATGCGGTATTCCTGGGGATCGGCCGAGCATCGCTTTAGAGTTGACTCATCAAAAACCAGTCAAAGAGCATCTTTGGCGGTCCGCCGCTCGAAGAGAAAGGCTATTGGTGAAGAAGTGGCTCGATTGTTGGTGGCAGGATTTATCCGAGATATACCACTCAGTGGCTCGCTAATGTCGTCATGGTTCCCAAGAAGGACAAATCGCTCCAATGTGCATTGATTTCAAGCACATCAATCGGCCTGCCCGAAGATCATTTTCCTCTCCCGCATAGATCAAATTGTTGACTCGACCGCGGGTGCGAGATGTCTTTTCTAGACGCCTATTCGGGTATCATCGATCCGCCAGCAGGGACCCAACGAAATAAAACAGCTTTCATCACTCCATTCGGTGCTTCGCTATATCACCATGCCATTCGCCTCAAGAATGTCGGAGCCACATTTATTCAATGATTCGTAAGTGTCCGCCACTCAAATCACGGAATGTGGAAGCGATATGGATGATATCGCCGTCAAGTCACGAAAAGGTTCCAACCTGCTCGTGACCTCGCCAAAACATTTGCCAACCTCGAAGGTATGATATCAAGCTCAATCCATCAAAGTGCACATTCGGAGTTCCCGTGGAAAGTTACTCGGTTTTCGCTTCCGAGCGAGGATCGATGCTAATCCGAGAAGATCGGCACTATTCTCCGAATGAAACGCATACGCGCGAAAGTGCACGATGTCCGAGCTTCTTGGATGCTTGGCCGCATTAAGTCGATTCATCTCACGACTCGGTGAAAAGGCATTGCCTCTTTACCGATCGATGAAGAAGGCGCATGTTCGAGTGGACTCGAAGTCGATGCAGCGCTTGTCGAGCTAAAAGCTCGTTCTCCACCCACCGGTGCTTGCTGCTCCAATCAGCAAAGAGCCTCTGTTGCTTTATATTGCAGCCACAGGACAAGTCGTCGATCAGATTGGCTTACGGCCGGCGGGAAGAAGAAGGAAAAGCCTTCAAAGTTCAGCGCCTGTATTATTTGTCCAAGTCTTGAATCCATCCAAGCGAAGATACCCTCATTATCGAAGCTTGTGTATGGAATACACATGACCACGAAGAAGGTTGCTCATTATTTCTCCGATCATTCCATCACGATCGTCGACGCTCCACTATTAGAGATTTTGCACAACAGAGATGCAATCGGTCGAGTGGCTAAATGGGCGATTGAACTTCTTCCCTTGATATCAAGTTTGAGGCAAAAGCCATTAAGTCCTGTGCAATAGCAGATTTCCTCGCCGAGTGGATTGAACAAAGAGCACCGATGAAGTTCACTCGGAACATTGTACCATGTTCTTTGATGGCTCCAAGATGTTGAATGGTTCGATCTTTGGGGTTGTCCCGGTTTCCCCGGAGGAGATAAGCTCGGATATGTGCTCCAGATTCACTTTGATTCCTCCAACAATGAGGCAGAGTATGAGGCCCTCTTATACGGATTATGCATGGCCATCTCACTCGGCGTCCGTCGCCTGATGGTCTATGGCGATTCAAATTTAGTGGTCAACCAAGTGATGAAGGAGTGGGACGTGAGAAGCCCAGCCATGACTGGATACTGCAATGTAGTGAGGAATCTGGAAAAGAAGTTTGAGGGGTTAGAGCTCCATCACATCCCCGATCGAAAAATCGAGCGTGCAGATGATCCGCAAAGATAGGTTCCAAGAGAGAAGCCATTCCGAGTGGTGTGTTCTTGGAGCATATACACACTTCGTCAGTCAAAGAAGATCCTTTCACCGAAGAAGCTCCACAGACCAAGAGTGCCACAGATCCGACTGAGGTTGAGGTCCCAACAGTGGTCGACTTGGTCATGGAGGTCTTAGTGGTCACTCCCGACTAGACAATTCCCTATATCGCGTATATCCTGAGAAAAGAGCTCCCGGAGGATGAGGAAGAGGCTCGGCAGATCGTCCGTCGATCCAAAGCCTTTACCGTTATCAAAGGACAGTTGTATAGAGAGAGCGCGACTGGAGTTGGTCAAAAATGCATAACGCCAGAAGAAGGTCGAATCATTCTCAATGATATCCACTCGGGGACCTGTGGTCACCATGCGTCCTCTCGGACCATCGTGGCCAAAGCATACCGAGCCGGATTTTACTGGCCAAGGGCGAATGAGATGGCGAAGGAAATAGTGGACAAGTGTGAAGGATGTCAGTTCTACTCAAATATGTCACACAAGCTCCGCATCGGCTCAAGACCATTCCACTCGTCGGCCTTTCGCAGATGGGGGTTGGACATGGTCGGTCCCTTGAGAACAGGTCGAAGTGGCTTCACGCATGTACTGGTAGCAGTCGACAAGTTCACCAAGTGGATTGAGGCTAAGCCAATCAAGAACCTTGGCGCCGGTACTACTATTAGCTTCATCAGGGAACTGACATTCAGATATGGAGTCCCGCACAGCATCATTACGGATAATGGGTCGAACTTTGACTCGGAAGAATTCAGGGATTTCTGCAACTCTCAAGGCACACGAGTCGACTACGCTTCAGTCGCCCATCCGCAGTCGAATGGACAAGCAGAGCGAGCCAATGGCCTGATCCTCAAGGGTTTGAAACCCCGACTGATGTGTGATCTCAAGCATGTGGCTGGACCATGGGTCGACGAACTCCCCTCGGTGCTTTGGGGTTTGCGAACCACACCCAATCGGTCGACCGGAAGAACTCCATTCTTCTTGGTCTATGGAGCTGAAGAAGTCTTGCCGAGCGACCTTCTTCACAATGCTCCTCGAGTTGAACTCTACAACGAAGAAGAAGCTGAGCAAGCGCGTCAGGACGCAGTCGACCTTCTGGAGGAAGAAAGGGAGATGGCTCTGATCCGATCGACCATCTACCAACAAGACTTGCGTCGCTTTCACGCCAGAAATGTGAGAGGTCGAGCCTTCCAGGAAGGAGATCTAGTTCTTCGAGTGGATCGGCAGAAACAACACAAGCTCGCTCCTTCCTGGGAAGGACCCTTCATCGCCGCCAAGGTTCTCCACAACGGGGCATACCGTCTTTACAACGTCGAACACAATATCGAAGAGCCCCCGAGCTTGGAACGTGGATCTACTCCGCCCATTTTACACTTAAAGTTTTCACTCGGATGAGTTGTAATAAAGTACTTCTGTAGTTCATGGATTTCGAAATAATAGTGTCATAATTCCTCCATAATTTTTGTCACTTTTTATTTTGTCAATAAAATTTTCCCTCGGTGGGTGACTTAGCATGAATCCGTTTCGCCTAAGTTTGTAAAAATCCTACCGAGTGGTAAGCCAGACGTCCACTCGGAGGCTTAGCTGCGAATCCGTTTCGCCTAAGTTTAAATAAAAATCCTACCGAGTGGTAAGCCAGACTTCCACTCGGAGGCTTAGCTGCGAATCCGTTTCGCCTAAGTTTAAATAAAAATCCTACCGAGTGGTAAGCGAGACTTCCACTCGGAGGCTTAGCTGCAGTCCAAGTACTCGCCTAAGTTATAAAAATCCTACCGAGTGATAAGCCAGACTTCCACTCGGAGGCTTAGCTGCAGTCCAAGTACTCGCCTAAGTTATAAAAATCCTACCGAGTGGTAAGCGGACTTCCACTGGGAGGCTTAGCTGCAGCCCAAGTACTCGCCTAAGTTATAAAAATCCTCTGAGAGTGGTAAGCCGACTTCCACTCGGAGGCTTAGCTGCAGTCCAAGTACTCGCCTAAGTACAACGTGCACGCTCATAAGGAGGGCGAGTGCGTGTCGATCATGACCCTCTCCTCTCGAGCCACGCCATAAGTACAACGTACGCTCGCAAGGAGGACGAGGTGCAGGTCGACTGCGACCCTCTCCTTTGAGCTACGCCATAAGTACAATGTACGCTTGCAAGGAGGACGAGGTGCAGGCCGACTGCGATCCTCTCCTCTGAGCTACGCCATAAGTACAATGTGCGCTCGTGAGGAAGATGAGGCACAGGTCGACTGTGACCCTCTCCTCTGAGCTTCGCCACAAGTACAACGTGAAAATCCTACCGAGTGAAGAGCAAACCTCTCACTCGGGGGCTTAGCTGCAGCCGAGTGCTCGCCTAAGATATAAAAATCCTACCGAGTGAAGAGCAAACCTCTCACTGGGGCTTAGCTGCAGCCAGTGCTGCGCCTAAGATATAAAAATCCTACAGAAAGAAGAGCAAACCTCTCACTCGGGGCTTAGCTGCAGCCCAAAGCTGCGCCTAAGATATAAAAATCCCACCGAGTGAAGAGCAAACCTCTCACTCGGGGCTTAGCTGCAGCCCAGTGCTCGCCTAAGATATAAAAATCCTACCGAGTAAAGAGCAAACCTCTCACTCGGGGCTTA
>JAHHZJ010001008.1:0-79839 GCA_021437245.1 Aegilops speltoides | reverse complement strand
TTAATTTATAAGCCCTTTATGTGGTGTCGCCGAGACGCCTGATCGTGGCATGCTTGTTATTTATTTACTTTATAAGCCCTTTATGTGGTGTCGCCAGACGCCCGATCGAGGCATGCTCATTATTTACTAACCTTTCGAGTATGCCGCTCATACAATCTGATCGGGTGCATTTTTTACTACTCATATTGCATATTCATGTATACAAATAACCCGCTTATGCGCATTAGAGATTTTATTTTATGATTGACATTGTTGTCGAGTAATGGGCCACGGTAGGTCAACCGGGACCCAAGATCTTTCAAGACATTGGGGCAGGCGCACTCCACCGAAGTCCCACCGGCGACCTTCGAGAAGGCCGAGTCCACCATGCACCTTTGGAGAAGCCGGTCCTTAGACGGCGACTCGAGACAAGCCGAATCCGGCTTATGACCTATCAAGGGCCGACTATGAGAGTCGGCTCATGACCTACACGAAGACCGACAAGGGTACACCGACGTGGCTGTCCCCTGACCCACGGAGGAAGACATGGCTACAAAGGAGTCGCGCCACCAGAGATCTCCGTGAGGCGCGACATCGCTGCCATGCCTCCTCGATTTCACCACAAGGCGCGAGGCACTGTGCCCATGACGGCGGCGGTACGCCCGGAGATCACCGCCCTCGTCACGAGAGAGAAGAAGATGGCCAAGAGCTCAAGACGCCTCGCGGAGTCGGCCTCCCTGCAGTCGGCCGCCCCCACCAGTGGCCCCACAAGCCATAAACCAGATTGATGGGGAGGGCGACAGTGATCGCTCGACAGACGGGCAGCACTGCTCCCACGACCCCATGACCGAGCTTGCGCCACTAGGAGGCCGCACAAGAGTTTCGCTGCTCACAGGGCCCGCCAATGGCGGGCCCTGGCCGGGCGGGAGGATTGCCAGAGAGATCGACGGCCGGGGCCATGCCCAATGATTATCATGCCAGACTTCGGGTAGGTCTTATAAACCCCCGGGCACCCATGCAAAGGGTTCGCCCGGACAGTGTTTTAGACACATAGCAAGAGGGAAGGAGCTAGCCTTGCTCCTCCCTCGCCTCCAAAACAGCTCGAGGAGCACCTCTGCATTATCATACCATAGTGATCATGCGAGACCCCGCAGAGCAGCAGAGGGGTGTTATCTCCCGAGAGCCCCGGCCGGTAAGATTCGCCGCTGCATGTTCCGCGCCATCCCGCTTTCTGTGCACCGCGACGCTTCTACTCGCCTCACCATGATAAGCCACCCGCTGGCATATGTCGATCCAAGCCCCGACATTTGGCGCCCACCGTGGACGAGGTGCACCGCCGTCCGGAGATCTGCTCGACGGAACCTCTTCTCCTCGGGCGAAGCGCAGCCAGCCCGGCCGCCAAATGGAGTTCCAGACGACACGCCGCGTGGCGCTGGCCAAGGCCGCGAGCGCCTCGCCAACTCATTGGTGAGGTGCGCTCGACGAGCCTCGCACTGAAGCGCAGTACAGTGGCCCCGAGAACCTTCGGCCTTCGACAACTCTAAGTCGCCAAGCAGCCCACCAGACTTGGAGTCCGTGAGGCTCCTCCGACCCGATGGCCGGTCGATTCCGACACCGATCACTTGATATCTTCCCCACCAACGTGGTGGTTTACGACGAGCCGCCTGCAGACGAGGAGAGTGACAGAAGCGCCACGGAGGTGCTCGCCATCGCCACGGCGAGCACTCCGGCGAATGACTGTGACTCCGCCTCAGCCGCCTCGAAGATCTCGACCGCCCCCATTCCAGAGGACGCAGACGATAAATGTTGAAGAACGCCGCCAGATCATCGGCGCCAAGAAGTTGGCAAGCATGAGACGCTTGTCCGGCGCATACCAGCGAGATGGACCGCGGTTGGCGCGGCTCGCCCCCGACGGGCCGAGCCGCCTAGGTGCAGTCCGAGAGCGTGGTGCAGCTATCGCCGATCCGTTCGGGCGGCTCCTGTACGCCACCTCCGCTGAGAATATCCGCGCTTGCCAAGCGGCGTCAAGAGCTGAAGAACCTCAAGGCGAAGAGCGCTGTAATAACGGAGCGAGTCCAAAGAGCTCGATGCGGTTGCCGCAAAAACGCGGCAGCGGTTACCAGAGACAAAGAAGCAGCCGCAGAACGACGACTTACCTCGCCGAGATCATGGCGCGACTTTCCGGACGCCGACCGGGCGGAGTCCGCGGAGGAAAGAGAAGGAGCCGGCTGCAAGCCACACCGGACTCGTGATCACCATCGAAGCGCGACTAAGACGGCCGCCCCAGAGCAAAGGAGCGGCGAGATGATTATCCGCCTCCCGCTCAAGAGAACGGCAGTCTCCGCCGCCGTTGAGCATCCGACTTTGAGGTCGCTTTGGCCGAGAGGAGTCGGAGAGAACGACGCCCGCCACCGGATCGACCGACCCACGTATCTCTGGCGTTAGAAGAAGAAGATGAGCTGGTCCGCTTTGCTTCGCCCCGAGATCGTAGACGCAGCCCTTCCCCAAAGGGTTCATGCTCCCCGAGATACGCCTAAGTACACCGGTTCCGTGAAGCCGAGGATTGGTTGATAGACTACTCCACCGCCACAATATCGCCAACGGCAACAAGCGAAGTTTCAGAAATATGTTCCTCATGCTCTGTGGCACGGCCCGACATGGCTGAACACCGAAGCCCCGCAAAGATCAATACCTGGGTCGATTTCATCAAGCCTTCATTCGCAACTTCACCAAAGACGCATAAGCGACCTCCCAAGCCGCCGCCAGCCTCTCCCAGCGTGTAAGGCCTCGAAGAATCGACGCGATTATCTCACGCTACCGGGCGAACTCCGAACTCCTCGCGAGGGCGCACGAGGTGCAGCCATTGAGTATTTTACGGCCGGTGCCGAGAGGGCACCTCCTCAAGCACAAGCTCCTCTCGCGACGAGCCCAAACCTCGATTTAACCGCTAATCATAGCAGCATAAACACGCCACGGCCGACTCTATGAAGACGGAGATCCAAGTCAACGCGGCCGCAAAGTGACTCCTCAGCTCCTGTAACCCCGGCCGAGACGCCACCGGCGACAAAGAATGTAACGACAACAAGCGAAGTTCTACAACCGACTTCCAACAATGGCAGGTCGCAGCAGAGAAGATCAAGAATCGGAGGGCAGCCTCCGCCAAGCGCGTATGGGCGGCAAGTCCAATTGGTTGCCGCCTGCTCCTATGAACAGACTCGATGGTCCTGCAAGTTGCACAACGCGCCGCCGCCAAACCACACCACCGTAGTGCCACTCGCTCGTCAGATCGCCAAGGGGACGGCTCGCCCGCAGGGTTGCCGCCGCCGCCTCCGCCGGGCGGCGTGTCGCCACCGGCGCAGCCCAAGACGAGTTCCTGTAAGAGCACGGAGCATACATAGTGTTCACCAGATCGGCAGATGATCGGCAGCAGAAGCGCGAACAACAAAGAAGAAGTCAACACAAGGGCGCAGGCTCCCGAGTTCATGCATTGGTCCGAGAAGCCTATCACCGAGTTGGGCAGATCACCCAGAGGTGATGCCGAGTCCAGCTCTACGCTTTGGTTCTCTGAGCGACCTTGGCCACCGATAGGCGGGCCGCCTGCTTTCGCGGGGTCCCGATAGACGGAGGCAGCAAAGATAAACATCTTGTACAAGGACACCATGGAGAAGCTTGAATCAGCGAAGGCAGCCCAGAGCAGCCAGACGGTATTCCATGGAATTGTACCCACCTCTCCCGCCACCAATCGGCAAGATTCTCGATAGACGCCCTTCGGAGACAAAGATCACTTCCGCCGAGAGCCGCCTGTTCGAGGTGGTGGACTTGAGAGTCCGCATCACGCTACCGCTAGGTCGGCCGCTTTGGCCAAGTTCATGGCGGTTCCCCATTACGCCTACCTCAAGATGAAGATGCCGAAGTTCCAAGGGGATCCCACCATTGCCGGTGACTACAAGAAGTCGTCCGCCAAGGGCCGAGAGCAGCCGGCTGGCCGAGTCTTTGGTGATCGCGCCGAGAAGCTGCCTTGATCGTCGTCGGGCGATGGCTGGAAGCAGCCGGAGATGTCGCCCGACCCCAAGGAGACGGAGGCGTATGATCATTCAAACCGCTAAAGAAACCAAGAAGATACCCTTGGACCCGGAGCACCAGAGAAGTACGTCATAGGCACCGCCTTGACAAAGAAATAGGAAGGCGAAGCCTGCCGATTTCCGTGAGAATCGACATCTTCGATGGTCCCCAAGGACATGCCAGTGTATCGACGGAATTCGCCAAGCACAAGCTACATGTCAGCCGGATAGAAGCCCGCCAGCAGCCTTTGCGCCACCGCCGAGGAGAAGAGAAGAGTCGCTGAGAAGAGATAGCCTGCCCCGCAGCCGGATTCATCATGGAGGTGTTTTTCCTAATGGTTGGCCAACTCCTCGGCCGGTATTGAAGAAGAATAAGCAGTATGATGTGCATCGACTACACCAAATTTCAACAAAGCTCGCCTCAAGGACCTGCTCGCCTCGCCAAGGATCGATCAAGTGATAGACTCCATAGCCGGATGCGAGCTATTGAGCTTCTGGACGATACTCGTGGTATCACCAGATCAAGCTTAAACCCGCAGACAGATCAAGACCGCATTCATCACGCCGCTTGGAGCCTTCGCACCGACAATGACGCTCGCTTAAGGAATGCCGGCGCCACCTTTCAGCTTGATGTAGAAGTGCTCTCGCTAACTCGCGTAAACGCCCACGCTTATGTAGATGATGTGGTGGTGAAGACGGAGAAACGTGGACGCTGCTAGAAGACCTCAAGAGACCTTTGAAAATCTGGCCGATTCCAAATCAAGCTCAATCCAGAAGTGCGTGTTCGAGTCCCACCGCCAGCCTCGGCTTTTTGGTCTCCGAACGCGCATAGAGTGCAACCCGTGAAGATCAAGGCCATTGAGAGAATGGAGGTCCCCAACCGATCGTTGATGTGCAGGTTCACCGCCGCTTGGCTTCAATCAGCCGAGCCCATCACCGGCTGGGCGAGAAAGCCCCGCCGCTGTATCAATTGATGAAGAAGACCACCTTTTTGAGTGGAACCACAAGGCGATGAGGCATTTCTCCAATCAAGAAGATGTCGGGCGATCCTCGTGTTGGCGGCTCGACTCCCAAAGAGCCCATGTTTGTACATCGCCGCTACCAAATGGGTGGTCAAGACAGCTTATTGTAGTCGAACGCAAGGAGGAAGGCAAGGCGCCCCGTCCAGAGACCAGTAGACATCGAGCGAGGTAACGCCGACTTCCAAGCGTAACTACCTCACTATCGAAGATGTGTTACGGCGCACTTCGCCGCCAAGAAGTCAAGCCCTACTTTCAAGAGCATCCAATCACTATGGTCTGCACCGCCCACTCGCCGAGATCATCGGAAGTCGAGATGCTTCCGCCGAAAGTGGCCAAGTGGGCTATCGATCTAGCTCCCTACACCATCTACTATCAACCTCGCGACCGCCATCAAGTCGCAGCGCCGCCGATTTCGCCGACGGGCCGAGACTCAAGATTGTCCGTCATACCGACTCTACTCATTGGCGGCTGCATTTCGACGGCTCCAAGATGCGCACCGCCTCGAGCCGGCGCGCCCTCACCTCCCCAAGGGCGATAAGCTCAAATACGCACGAAATCCACTTCGCCGCTTCCAACAACGCCGCCAATATGAAGCGCCATCCACGGGCTCCGCTTGCCGAGAACTCGCATTCGCCGGATCTCCGCTATGGCGATTCGACTTGGTGGTTCAAAGAATCATCCGCGATCGACGCCAAAGACGCAAACATGGCGAAGCTACCGCTCGTGCAGCAACTCAGCGGATATTTTGAAGGATGCGACCTCCACGTGCAAGAAACGACAACAATCAAGCAGATGCTTTGGCGCGAGTCGGCTCCACTCGCCAGCGATACCTTCAACGCCTCAAGTTGCTCTATCAAGCCTTCACCGTAATCCCACTCCATCTTCATGCCGGCTCACGGAGATAGTCGGATCCGACTCAAGACCCCAGCGAAGCGAAGCTCAAGAAAGCTACAGGCCGCCCGGGATCGCGCCACTGCCCGGGACTTCAGAGCTCGCCCGGGATCGCGCTGGGCCGTCGGGATTCCTCACCCAAGAAGCGGCGGCAGAGTCCGACCCACCGCCCCCAGCCCAGCCACCTTGTCCAAATCGCTGTGGTGGCAGTTGAAGAGATAGCAGCACCTTCATGGGCGCAGCCCATCCCCAAGTTCCTAGTAAACAAGGAGTTACCAGCAGACGAGACCGGCGCGGCAAGTACAACGCCGAGCGGCAGCCTACACCATAGTCAACAGAGAGTTAGTCAGCGCAGATTACGGTGTCCACCAACACTGTAGAATCGAACAAGGCCAAGCGATCCTCGAGACATCCATCGTATGCAGTGTGGCCACCATGCGGCCTCGAGGGCGCCAGGACAAGGCTTTTCGCACGGTTTCTTTTGGCCGACTGCCTGAAGAAGCTAAAGAGCTAGTCAAAAATGCAAGGTGCTGTGTTCCGCCTAAGCCCTTCACCGGCTTCACTGAAGACAATCCCCATTGCTCGCCCTTTGCGCTTTGGGGCCCGGACATGGTGGGATTTTTCAAGACGCCCGAGGCGGTTTAACTCATTTGCTTGTCGCAGCGGGACAAGTTCACCAAGTGGGTGGAAGCAAAGCCCATCAAGAAATTAAACGGCCTACAACAAAGGACCTTTATTGTCGACATCACAAGACAAGATGGCATACCGCACAAAGATCATCACAGCATAACGGCACCAACTTCGCCAAAGGCGCTTTGGCTTGTTTTTGCGCCGACGCAGGCATCCGGTCGACTTAGCGCCCGCTGCCCATCCGCAATCAAACGCCGTGGAACGAACCAACGGCCTCATCCTCGTCCGCATCAAGCCTCGATTGGTCGAACCACTTGAGCGCCGCCGGCTATTGGGTGGAAGAGCTGCTCGCCGCCCTCCGAGTCTCCGCGACAACCCCGAACAGGTCAACCGCCACGCCGTTTTCCTCGCTTCACGGTGCCGAGGTCGCCATCCCGACGGATATACAATTCGATTCCCCGCGAGTCTCCATGTACACCAAGAGGAGGTCAAGAGGCACGCCAAGACGGCGCCGACCGCTGAAGAGGGCCGATCGCTGGCACTCACCGGTCCGCATCTACCAGCAGAGTCTCGCTGGTACTACAATCGCAAGGTCAAGCCAAGATCATTCCAAGAAGGCGATTTTGTGCTCCGCCGATTCGTGAGAACAGCCGCCAGACAAGTTGTCGCCGCTTTGGGAAGGTCCTTCATCATCGCTAAGGTGCTAGGGAACGACTTACTATTTGATCGACGCTCGAAGCCTCGAGCACGCAAGAGGGACGACTCCGCAAAGAAACAACGCCAGGAACACAAATCTTCTTCAAGATTTTACAGCTGATGCAAGATGTATCACGCTACCCCTTTGTATTAAGTACTAAAGACCTTAGGCCCCCGACGATCTTGGGGACTGCTTTTTGATTATCTCGTATGATATGGATCACGCTCAAATGCTTTCTCCTTTTTATCATACTATTCGCACCGGTCCGACTAATCGCCCGGGATTCGCCGCCTTTGTGCTATGAAATGCTCCCCGAGGTCGACAAGTAATGTGTCGCGGCCAAAGCCGCCTCGCTGAAAGCCGCAGCCGCAGAGCGATCGGCTGCTAGCGGGGACGGAAAGAGCGAAGGCAAGACATGAAAAACGGCTAAGGACTTAAGAGCTACACATAGCCGGTTGCCTCAGCCTTCCTCATCGAGCCGACTCATGAGCAATGGCTCATAGTCTCAATTTTATCATGATAGCCGACTCGAGAGTCGGCTCTGTCGATTTTCAGCCAACTTGCTAGGATATTCTAAATGACTAGTACTTGCCTCCCTAAAGAAGCCGAAAGACTTGACCAAGGCGGCATCCAGAGAGCGGCTGCCCAATGGGCAAGGCGGCAACTAAAGGAAGGCGGCAAAGGAAAAGTCTAAAGAACCAAAGCAAGGGAAGGCGGAAATTTGATAAATATTTACATAAGGCCCTTGGTCAATACACCCCAAGGGTGGAATTGTTCAAATCGACAAGATTTTTAAGAAAGAACAAAAGAGACAGTAAAACCGGCACTCTAAGGGCAGCCTCCGAGCCGGGGTGGAGGTGACGGCGTGTCTGGAGGTTGGGGCAGCTGGCGGTTCGCTTGGTCGCTTCCAGCCGACGGCCGCTTTGTCCTTCCGAGGCTCGCTGTCGAGGCTCGATCAGCCGAAGGGCCGCTCGCCTCTAGCTCTCTCTTCGCTTCGCCCGACTCGCCTCTTCTCGGCGCTGAGTCGATCACCTCCGCCGAGTCCTCTCAGACCGGTGCATTCAACCACTCCGCGGCACCTCCGCCGCTGCCGGTCCGCCGCACGAAGACGCTGGTGTCCGTGGTATCAGTGATGGCCGCCAAGGCCGCAAGGGCGCCACGACCTTCCAGCTCGCTCGGCCTCGACCGAACACGCCAGCGGTCTGTGTCCAGCCCAGGTACCATCCTTGATTTAACTCCAAGGCCCGGCGGTTCCAAGACGGGCCGAGGAGCCCTCCAAGCCTCGGCGACCGACGGCGACCTCTCGCCATGGCCGTCTGATCGGGCGGTGCGAAGAGCCAAGACCTCCGCCACAGTATGCAACGATTTGGGCACCGCGCTGAAGACGGGCGCAATGCATTTATGAGCAGATTTAATGCAGCCCCGGCGTTCAAGAGCTGCTCATCGATGGTTTGGGGGCGCGCATGCAATCACTTCGCTTTTGCTTCTCCGCCCTCCCGAGCCGCCTGGCGGCCGAGGGACGACTTATGAGTGACCGGAAAGAAGTCTCCCAAAGGCGAGAAAAGGAGACAACAAAAACTGTAAAACAGTTCGACACGTAGTCGGAAGACCAAGGAAGAGAAACCAAGAGTTACCATCGACGATGTCCTCGAGCTCGGATAGCCGGAGGTCAAGATCGCCTCCCGGCCGGTTCAGCGGACCGCCCATCTCGACCAGCTAGGAGGGCATCCTCCGCGACTTGGCGCCCTCCCCGCTTCCGGCAGCCTTCGCTGCCACTGCCAACCAAAGGTCGCGCCTCGGACGAGCTTGTCACACTCTCCTCCTTAGTGCGACGGGCGGTATTGGCCTCGCCCAGCTGCCCTCAAGGGCGCCATTGGCGCCAAGCTCAAGAAAGACAAGGCATCGCCAACAAGGAAGAAGTCGCCGGAGATCCGACCCGACTACTCAGCAGTCGGCCCGAATCTCGGGACTACAGGCCATGGAAGGCCAACAGCCTGCGGGAGAAGAAAGAAGGAAGAATGCTGAGATCCGGCCGATCGCCAGCAGCTGCCCAAATCTCGGGATTACAGCCTGGTGCGCCAGCGCTTCGCCAAGAAGGAAGAATTGGCTCACCTCGACTTTCCTCCAGATCGGCGGTCCGCTTCTCACCACAACATTGCGTTGAAGGCAGAGCGGAGGTTGTGGTACTCTGCAAGGCCGCAAAGTAAAGTCAGCCGGAGTCAGAGGGAGTTCCGCCGCCAAGAAATTCGAATTTCAACTCGGGATTACACTCAGCAGAGCCGCGCCGCCTCACGGAAGAAGGCAAGAAGCTAAAAAGGAAAACAAAACATACCCGGACGGAGGTCCGCAGGCCGATGCGCTTTGGTAAAGTTGAGGGCGCCGCCTCTTTGCGCAACTTGACCGAACATCCAAGGGCTCGTTCAGCGGGCCGGTGCCGCTTTCACGCACCTCACCGATGGGCGCGACATCGAGGCCTCGGCCTGTGTTCGCCATATCGGCGGCGCCAGCTCCCAAGTTGCGCGCGCCGAGCTCGCCCTTCGATCCGGCGGCGTGTTGGCACAGCGACATGGAGAAGCAGCGCTTGCCGGCATCGCCCGCAGCCGGGCGGAACTCGCGATCCACAAAGCTTGCTGGCGCGGCTCAAGACGGAGGCGGCGGAGGTGGCACAGCGGGCGCGGCTTGTATCCGAGCCCGAGACGCCGCCGCCTCCTCCACGAGAGGGTTCGCGTGCCGACCTCCCGCCCGCCCCTGTGAACTCGGGGCGGCGGTGCCGACGACAGCTGGGACGAGCATCGCTGCCGCGATTTAACGGCCTCTCAAGATCCTGCTGCCATGCCACGCCACGGCCTCCAGTGCCGGCGCTGGCGGCCGCTTTTCGCCTCCACCTTCTAGGCGGCCGCCTCTTCCTCCTCGCTTTTCGCTGCTCGCGTTGCCGCCTCCCGGAGGTCGGCGGCGGGTCAATCCGCCAGACATGACGCCGCCCCCACCCCATGACGGAGGGGACGGCGGCTCTCTCGAGGGAGAGGGGGGCGCTGGAGAAGAGTGGGGGAAAATCAGAAAGACTCAAGCGAGATCCAGAAAAGAAATAAGGAGTGAGGGACTTACGAAGAAACTAGAGGCGGCCTTCTCACTTCCTTCCGGAAGCGTTGGCCTCGCGTCGCCTCCTCCCGCTTGGTCGCGCGGCGTTCCTTTGGCTTTCAACTCACCGGGCGACTCGCCCGGGCGTGACGCTTTTGCGCTGGCTTATTGAGGGGCGGGCTTCGGCCGGGCGGCGCGATTTACTTCCGCCGACGCCGCCGCCGGGCCGGGCGGGCGGTCGCCGACGGTCCGAGGCTGCCGTTTTCCTCGCCATCGCTTTCGGCCGGGCCTCCATCGCCGCTGCCCCAAGTCGGGTCGCCGACATCGCCGACCGCGGTCGGGACGTGGTCATGCGGTTTCTCGTGGCGCCGCAAGGGCGCCGGAGAGGGTTCTCGCTCAAAGATGCCAACCAAATCGTAACTCAAGTCGGATGCAAGCAAGATTGAGATTCAGACGAAGCAACTTACCATCGGGCGGGGTTGTCGCACGAGTACGGCTCTGTCAACCGCCACCTCCGCGGAACCCGCAGCATGGGCGTGGTTCACCGTTCGCCATTTCTCCCCGCTGCATGTCCTGGTGCACAGCCGCTTGATCGTGGCCGCCGCCATCCGGACAGATGAGGTGAGGCCGCCTTGAGCGAAGAACCCGCGCGCCACAAAGGCGGCCAGAGATCGGAGGCGACGAGCCCTCCGATCGCTCGCCATGACTTCGGAGGCGCACACGGCGCCGACCGAGGTCGAAGCGTTCGACCGATGGGGACCAATCGGGCGGCCGCCAATCAGCGCTCGGGTCAAGGGCGGCAGATTGACCCAACAGCCGCCGGTGGAGACATTCTTCACGAGAGTAGGTTTTCGCCACATCTTCACCGATTTCACCAGCGGATGGGCGGAAAAGGGTTGTCGGTTGCCGTGGGCGCAGACCGCGACGAGGTGCCGTGACTGTGCCGGGCGCAAGCCGATAGCCCGAGTGCCGAAGCCGAGGAGAAGAACTCCCCCACAGCCGAGGGTGGGGAGGACGCTGATGTAGCCTTCGACAGGTGGCGGCGGAGAGAAGCACCACCGCTGGGGGTCGACAGCGGCCGCAGCTATGGAACTCAAGAAAGGAACGGAAGAACCCGCCACCGGGAGCCCCAGCCCGCAGAAGATGCGAAGCGAAGATGACCCGCCGCCTCCTCCGCGCTGGCCGGATCTCTCCCACCGCACCGGACGGGCCTGCACTAAGTCCGCGCCGGAGGCGGCGAAGTTTGGCGGCGAACTCGGCGTCCTCCGCCTCACGCCCGAAGCCGGCCCCACTCGCCGGAGCGCGAGGTGGGGGGCGCGACGGAAGAAGAGCTCATCGCCGGCGAGGAAGAGCACTTGGCTTCGCCGCAAAGAAGAACGCAACGGTGCGTGGTGAAGGAAGAAGGGCAAGAGAGCGGGGGAGGGAGTGCGCGTGCTGTGCCGCCCGCTCCCCCTCTGCCTACTTATAGCCCTACGGGCTGAGAAGCCGAGGGGCGACGGGGATTAACCGTGCTCGCGCCCCACGACGCCCACGATAATCCCCACGGGTTATCGCGCGCAGAATAACGGGGATGCCAACCGCCTCGCCGCAGCGGATCCGCCGGGAGCCGAGGCGCGTAATGGTTAGCCCCACCGGGCGCTCCGCCCCACACGCTAAGGGCATGCAGATTATCGCCCATGTGGAGCCACGCGACAGACCGCCTCATAAATGGCAGTGGAAGCGAACCGACACGCCGCCGCTTCGCCACGACTTACGAGCGGGCGGCTTCTCAGGAGCCACCCGACTCAATGAGGCGGCTCAAGACGCGGGCGTCGAATCTCGTGAGCCAAGCACCGCAAGGCCGAGATCGCCGGCCCCACGAGGCGGCGCTCACCGGGCTTCGCCACTGGGACTACTGTTGAGTAATGGGCCACGGTAGGCCGACCCGACCCAAGATCTTTCAAGACATCGGGCAGGCCGCCGCCTCACCGAAGTCCCACCGGTGACCTTCGAGAAGGCCGAGTCCACGGGCGACCTTTGAGAAGCCGGGTCCTTAGACGGCGACTCGAGACAAGCCGACCGGCTTATGATTTATCAAGGGGCCGACTATGAGAGTCGGCCCGCCGACCTACACGAAGACCGGCGCGGGTACAGCCTCGACGTGGCTGTCCCTCGACCCACGGAGGAAGACATGGCTACAAAGGAGCCGCTGGCCACCAGAGATCTCCGTGAGGCGCGCATCGCTGCTATGCCTCCTCGATTTCAGCCACAAGGCGCGAGGCACGCGCCCACGACGGCGGGCAGTACGGCCCGGAGATCACCGGCCCTCGTCAGCGAGAGAGAAGAAGATGACCGAAGAGCTCAAGACGGCCCTCGGAGTCGGCCTCCCTGCAGTCGGCCGCCCCACACTGGGCCCCACAAGCCATAAACCAGATTGATAGGGAGGGCGACGATGCGATCGCCGACAGACGGGCGGCACTGCTCCCACGACCCCATGACCGAGCTCAAGGCTACCAGAGGCCGCATGCTGCTTGTTCATGGGCCCGCTAATCGGCGGGCCCTGTGGCAAGGCGGGAGGACGGTTGCAGAGAGATCGACGGCTGGGGCCACGCCTAGTCGACATTGTTGTACCTCGGGCACCCATGCAAAGGGTTCGCCCGGACAGTTTTAGACACATAGCAAGAGGGAAGGAGCTAGCCTTGCTCCTCCTCGCCTCCAAAACAGCTCGAGGAGCACCTCTCATTATCATACCATAGTGATCATGCGGAGACCCCAGAGAGCAAAGCAGAGGGGTGTTATCTCCCAAGAGCCCCGGTTGGGTAAGATTTGCTTGCTGCATGTTCAAGGCCATCCCGCTTCTGTGCACCGCGACGCTCTACTCGCCCCACCATGATAAGCCACCGCTGGCATATGTCGATCCAACCCCGACAGCCAGATCACGTAATATTTCAGAGCATGATTATCGTTTATTTTATTATACCCGTGTTCATACTGTTTGCGAGTACATTCAAAGTACTCACTGGCTTGTCCCTGGCTATTGTCTTGGCCAGATTTCCTGCATGGATAGGAGCGAGCGATGACAGCCCCGGAACCTACGCAATGATGATAGCAGCCTCCCAAAGATAGGAATTATCCTGGTCAGCTGTTCCTGTGAGAAATGGAGTCCCACAGACGCAGATGAACCACAAACCGCTTCCGCCATCAGCCACTAGAAACCATTTGTTATACTCATAGGCCACAATGGTCTTGTACAACATATTATGTACTTTGCTTGGAATTTCAGATTGTTGGTGCCTCATCAGCTAACAGTAATCCTGGGGCTGATGAGCACAAGGATCATTTTCTGGGAAAATATATCCCGAAAACCTGGTCCTAACAAATTTGGTATCAGAGCCAGGCTGACCATTGGCTAATCCTATCTTAGCCAGGTCAATAAACCTAGGTTAACCAAACCACCAGACCATAACCTAACCTTGGCCAAGCTTCTCGCGTAAGATAGCCCCACAGTGACCCGACACCTTTTGGCAGTCGGTGCCCAACCTATTAGCCTAGCCTGTCGATCACACGCCAATGATCGACACCTAAATTGTCTCATTCGCAAGCGTGCAAAGGAAGACTCTGTCCCCTTTTCCTATAAAAAGGGCACTCTAACCTCAACGCGGCACAACACAACCCCTTTCCCCAAACTGAGCCATAATGCCTAGCCCCGTCGTGCACAATGAAACCACGGCAAACAACATTGGAGGTTTTGTGACCGTATAGCAAACCTCACCCGCCGCCTTTTGCATTAGAGGAGCCCCTGCAATATGTTGTGTACCAAGGACCCATGTGGTCGTGAGCCGCCAATTCCGGGCCATCAGGCACATCTATGGTAGGGGTCTATCACCTGAACGCCCCTATAGGTTCATCGGAAGGGCAACTTTCTTTGAGCCACAAGCCATCCAACTAGCTGCTCGAGAGGCTATAGTTGAACTCTGGCACTTGTCGCCCAGAGTTAACTGTCGCTCTTTCCACTACTATCCTAGCCGTGAAAGTATGGTAGGCCACCCCAGGTTGCCAACGATGATCACGAGACGGATCTTGCATTGTTGCATCTGGTGCGCTATGTAGGTGCACTAGAGGAACTGTTCGATCAAATCACCCTTGATCTGATCGCAGCTCATGGAGAGCTGGTCCGCCGAGCCCCGGCAAGAGGAGAAGATGAGCCCGACGCCGACAACCCAGTCGTGCTGTTCGGACACCCGATCGAGTCCTTGAGGACTGCCCCGGCCATCGACCAAAATACTTTGGTGTCCCTGTAAGTGCTTGTCAGCTTTTGGGAGCACGCCCAATGGATTGTGGCTAACAATCCCCAGGATGGTCATCATCGCTACCCCGACCCGGCAACCCCTCAACCCCCTCCAGCTAGCCCCGACGGTGAAACCTGTGGAGAAGCCTCGACGTCCACAAGGCAAGCTCGTTTAGATATAAACGAGGTAGACTAAGTCACTCGAGTAGTACCAAATCTCAGTATGCCCACGCCCTGTAATTATGTATTCTTGCATCGACTTGAATAATTGTAGCCTGCTTGTGTGCCTCTGTTTTAAATAGTAGCCTTGCATAAATATATTAGCATGCGGTTGCATTTTTAATTCCAGGCATAGCTACCAAAACCACACCGACGACACCCACAGTAATACGTCGCTTTCATGAGATATGTGTATCTGTAGCATTGACCCCAACCCCATGGAGTAGACTCGATCGACTAGTTACCTTTCACCACGATAAATAACCCAGCCCCAATGCTGTATCAAAATGCCACCCCGTGATCTTACCAGGTATCCCTCACCTTGAGCACCACTCCCACAACCATTTCCATTGCCATGCCGAGCCCTAGTATCTATCTGAGAACTCCAGATGCAACTCCAGGTAGCCTTGTTAAAATTTTGTGGGACTTTACCTGGAGTACTATGAGTGCTATCCACCCACCCCAAGATGAGTTACTCAAATCGAGGATCACCCCATCCACCTCAAATATTGGGCAAGGTGCACGCCCTCCCAAAAACCAAACCAAGACCCCACGGAAGCTTCCTTCGTGGGGAAATCTATGCTAATCAAGATATGACCATAGAGGTTGCTGATATGAGGCGCTTGCTCGCCGATTCAAGGGTACCCTATGCCGCAAACGGGGTATTATTATTTCGAGTCATGCAAAGACCCGGAGAAGTAACATCTTTTCCTGGGCTAATCGAGAGACCAAGTACTAGCCAACATTGCTCAAGATGTCATCGCCAAAAGCGCCAACCCAATGAGTAATGGGTTATCTCCAGAGCTCGCTGATTTGAATCCTCGATCGCCATCGCGCACTAATCGAGGCCCAACCAGGAGAGGCACATTCATCGACTGGTCAATCCACTTCCCCCAATAGAAGAAGAGTGTGCCCCGATTCCAGAGACTTTTTCTCAGGACCTTGTCCAATTACCATTATCGTTGTAGATGTCATTGCTGTGTTATGGTCCTTGCATTTATTTATGTGTTGCAACTTATGTGTGGTATCCTATATTTGTGCGATGAATTGAATCTTTAGTTTCAATCAATGTGAGTGATTTTACTATGGTAAAATTTTATTAACTGTTTCCACACTCGGTGAATCCTCAAGTGAGATTTTTCCTGAGTTGTTGCAAAGATATATCTCTTCACAACATAGATTCTTTTTATTATTCATGCAAAGACCATGACAAAGACTCACGACCCCAACCACGCGACCAAGTGCAAATCCACGTGCACATTTTTGCACCAATCTAATCACCTCCCTAACACCCCACACTCTCATAAGGAGAGATTTGTGAGTAATTACTCGAGTACAAGTTACCTCCGGCACCCTGGCAGCGGTTAGCACCTGACACCGCACTTAATCCTTGTGATCACCGCCACCGCGGAGAGCTAACACTCTAGCGGCAACATCACGACGATCATCAAGGATCATCACGCACAGGAGCACGAAGAAACCCAGCAATGCCGCCAACCCTCCACACATCAGGATCACGTACTGTAGGACCTTGAGAAGAGGTGTCTAGAAGGGGGGTGATTAGACACTAAGTACCAAAGTTGCAACTTTTAAGTTTCCTTAAGTTTAAGTGGAGTTTAGGCACAAGTTTAACATTCACAATACATATCAAGCAAGCATGCAAGAGTATATGGGCAGCGGAAAGTAAAGCATGCAACTTGCAAGAATGTAAAGGGAAGGGTTTGGAGGATTCAAACGCAATTGGAGACACGGATGTTTTTGGCGTGGTTCCGATAGGTGGTGCTTTCGTACATCCACGTTGATGGAGACTTCGACCCACGAAGGGTAACGGTTGCGTGACTCCACGGAGGGCTCCACCCACGAAGGGTCGCACGAAGAAGCAACCTTGTCTATCCCACCATGGCCGCCGCCCACTAAGGACTTGCCTCACTAGCGTAGATCTTCATGAAGTAGGCGATCTCCTTGCCCTTACAAATTCCTTGGTTCAACTCCACAATCTTGTCTGAGGCTCCCAAGTGACACCTAGCAAATCTAGGAGACACCACTCTCCAAGAAGTAACAAATGATGCGTTGATGATGAACTCCTTGCTCTTTGTCTTCAAATGATAGTCTCCCCAACACTCAACTCTCTCATAGGATTTGGATCTGTGGAAAGAAGATTTGAGGAAAGCAATTTGGGGAAGGCTAGAGATCAAGATTCATATGGTAGGAATGGAATATCTTGGCCTCAACACATGAGTAGGTAGTTCTCTCGTAAAATGTATGTCGGAAGTGTAGGTTCACCGATGGCTCTTCCACTAATGAAGAGGAGGTGGAGGGTATATATAGCCTCCACACAAAATCTAACTGCTATAATACAACCTACCAAACTCGGTGGGACCGAATCGTTAAACTCAATGATAGATTTAGCAAATAATGTGATCATAGGTTTTTTCGTGGGACCGAAATGCAACTCGTGAGACCAATATGATTAGGGTTAGGGCATAACGTAATCTCGGTAAGATCGACACACAAACTCGGCGTGACCGATTTTGGTAATGAGCTTTCAGAGGGTTGGTCAGCAAACTCGGTTTGACTGACACACAAACTCGTGGGACCGATTTTGATAATGAGTCAACCAGAAGTTTGCATTGTAATCTCGGTAGTGCCGATATCTCAAACTCGTGAGACCGATTTTGGTAATGGACATACACAGAGAGATTATAATCCATCTCGTGAGACCGAGATCCCTATCGGTGAGACCGATTTGCTTAGGGTTTGTGGCAGGGCTAAGACATTTGAAATCGGTGGCGCTGATAGAAAGAATCGGTGTGACCGATTTTGGCTTTAGGTTTAGGTCATTTGTGTGGAAGTGGGAAAGTAGTTAAGGGTTTTGGAGCATGTCACTAAGCACATGAAGCAAGAGGCTCATTAAGCAACACCTCATCCCTCGATAGTATTGGCTTTTCCTATAGACTCAATGTGATCTTGGATCACTAAAATATAAAATGAAGAGTCTTGGGCTTGAAACTTGAGCCAATCCTTTGTCCTTAGCATCTTGAAGGAGTTCCCACATCCTTTAGTCCATGCCACTCCATTGTTGAACTTATCTGAAACATACTAAATAAAAGTGTCAGTCCAACAAGAGATATGTTGACATTAATTACCAAAACCACCTAGGGAGAACTTGTGCTTTCAATCTCCCTTTTGGTAATTGATGACAACATACATCAAATCTTTAGATAAAGATATGAAGAATAGCAAGTAAAGCTTTGGTAAGACATGTAACAGCATAGGCTCCCATACATGTATGCAATCATGTGAATATGGAATATAGAAGCATGTGAGAGCATAACCATGATAGAGTAGGCAATGTGTTACATGTATCTTGGCCATATGCATCGAGCAAAGAATACTAAAGAGAATACTTTCATGTCCATGAGTCCTTCTTGCAAACAAGATGTACGCCAAGAAGAATTCTCATACACATGATTGTGATGCATATACTTACCTTGTAGTCTTGAGTTGGCATAGGATGGAATGAACTCATGCAAACAAGGTTAGATAACACAGTACATCTACTAGCCAGAGCAAACAAAAGAAACCACAAGAATACCAAGACTGGATGACATGTAGAGAGGAGTACTAAGTACCACATTGGATTAGACATGTCCCCAAGAATAAAGATATGCAATGAATTTAAATGATTTCTTTCCTTAGATGTCTTGTTCTCCTGAATCTAGCATGGGATATCGGGAGAAGATAGGAACAGAAAATCAAAGCTAAAAGATATGAATGATGAATGAGCTAATGCAAGCTAATGCAAATAAGCACAAAAGATCATATGAACATGTCTCTCCCTCAAGAAGACATATGGCATCTCTCCTCTTAACACCAAGCATCTGGGATCCTTGAGAAATACTTTCTACTTAAGTATTCTCTCCTTGAGATCTCTCTCCCCTTGAGGAGGTGATAAACTGAACTCTTTCTCCGATGTGATCTCTCTAAAGGATAAGCTTTGATGTGATCTCTCTCTCTCCCCCCTTTGACATCAATTTCCAAGAAGGGCTTTCAAATCTGTCGAATGGGTTTGGTCCTTGAGACACAGCACAAAGAATGATAAAAATGTGATGCTTGTAGAGGACAAGATTCATTGAGTGGAGCTGGATCAGAAGAAACATAGATTATGTGGCAAACTATTTTTCCTGATGTGAAATCGGTGGCACTGAGTGGTATGTTTCAGTTGTACCGAAAGGATTCTGTTGGACCGAAAACAACAAATCGGTGAAACCGAGTTCATCGCAGGGAAAACACTTGTCACCTCAGCTCACTAGACTAGTAGGATCTCACAAAGATTTGCAAGGAATTTACTGAAAGATATGCAAGGAATTTGATGCAGAAAATGCAGAGCAAACAGAAGGAAATCTAGATGAAGTTTTTTTGAAAGGGGAAACAAATATGCATGGAACAAATGCAAAAACACAGAAAAGAACACAAGAGAACTTCATCTAGAGATGGTCGGCAACAAAGTCACCTATGTTAGAGTATATTGACTTAGGAGTCAAGTGCGATCACTTGATCATAGGTCATACTATCGCTTAAGCTCAAAATGGGGTTGCCATTTTTCGCTTACATCTTGATGTATTCACATCTTGTCGAGTTGCTTTAGCTCATGACTTGGAGTAAAGCTTCTCTAAGATGGAATAACATACCTTGGTTGGTGGTGTTGTCCATGTAGTTTAACTTGTGTGGGTTGCTCAAGGTTGATGTAGCTCATCAAGAATTTGGAGCACCACTTGGAATTTGAGTCCATCTACCTACATGGGTTACTTCTTGCAAGGAAGAGCACTTGTGTATCCAAAATGACAATCATGATGCTCAACATAGAATTTATCAAAGGATATGTTTGAATGGTTTCGTGCTTCCTTGTCTTCAACCACCATAGTGTAGAAGCTTGGTGATGTAGAGATTGCTCAAGATGTGAGTAGATTACAATCTCATGGAATTTGATTCCACCAATTACCTACATGGGTTAGATAACATGCAAGATGCAAATATATCCAAGACATTAGGTTTTCATCATAATAGAAATATCAAGGATTAGTCATAAGCTCATGTCTTGCATGTATCCAATGGAGTTTCTACTCCAAGTTTGAAGCATCAATGATGTTCAATTCTCCTCTTAACCTACAAAACACTTTCTCATCAAGAGGTTTAGTGAATATATACGCTAATTGCTTTTCGATGCGAACATGCTTAAGATCAATGTCACCCTTAGCAACATGATCTCAAATGAAATGATGATGAACTTCAATATGCTTAGTTCGAGAATGTTGCACAGGATTATGACCAATTTTGATAGCACTTTCATTGTCACAAAGCAATGGAACATGTCTCACATATATCCCATAATCTTCAGGAGTTTGGGTCATCCAAAGTAATTGAGCACAACATGAACCAGCGACAATATATTCCGCTTCAGGGTGGATAAGGATACGAAGTTTTGTTTCTTGGAGGACCAAGACACAAGAGATCTACCAAGAAATTGACAAGCACCAAGTGGACTTTCTATCAACTTTGTCTCCGCATAGTCCGAGTCGGAATAGCCAACAAGATCGAAGAGGCCTCTTAGGATACCAAATGCCAAAATTTGGTGTATGGATTAAGTATCTAACTATCCTTTTCACGGCCTTAAGATGACATTCTTCAGGAGCAGCTTGATATCGTGCACACATGCACACACTTAGCATGATATCAGGACATGAAGCACATAGATATAACAATGAACCAATCATAGAGCGATAAACCTTTTGATCAACCGGTTCACTATCTTTGGTCAAATCAAGATGTCCACTAGTAGGCATGGGTGTAGACATACCTTTGCATTCTTGCATATTGAACTTCTTGAATAAGTCCTTGGTGTACTTTGTTTGAGAAACAAAGGTACCTTCCTTAGTTTGCTTGATTTGCAACCCAAGAAAGAATTTGAGTTCACTCATCATAGACATCTCAAACTTCTCTGACATTAGCTTCCCAAACTTTTCACTAAAATGAGGGTTAGTTGAACCAAATATAATATCATAAACATAGATTTGGCACACAAATAGTTCTCCATTAACCCTTTTAGTAAAAAGAGTAGAATCAATTTTCCCAATTTCAAAGCCTTTTTCAATAAGGAACTTGGTCAAGCATTTATACCATGCTCTAGGAGCTTGTTTAAGACCATAAAGAGCTTTGTGAAGTTTGTAAACATGATTGGGTTTATTAGGATTGACAAAACCGGGAGGTTGCTTAACATAAACTTCCTCCTCTATTTCACCATTTAGAAAAGCACTTTTAATGTCCATTTGGTACAAGGTGATATCATGGTGATTAGCATAGGCAAGTAAGATGCGAATGGACTCAAGTCTAGCAACGGCAGCATAAGTCTCACCATAGTCCATACCTTCGACTTGTGTGTAGCCTTGGGCGACGAGACGTGCTTTGTTGCGAACTACTTGTCCATCTTCATCTTGCTTGTTGCGAAACACCCATTTGGTACCGATGACGTTGTGGTTGCTGTCGGGCTTCTCGACCAATGTCCAAACTTGGTTCCTCTCAAAGTTGTGTAGCTCTTCATGCATAGCATTTACCCAATCCAGATCTTCCAATGCTTCTTCAACCTTCATAGGTTCTATTCTAGACATGAAAGAATAGTTTTCACAAAAGTTAGCTAAACGAGTTTTAGAGCGAGTGATTCTCCCGGTTTGAATGTCATTATAGATTTGCTCGACAGGATGATCTTTACCAATTCTTGCTCGAACTAGTGATAGATTTTGCTTGGGTCATTGTTGAACATCTTCTTCATCTTGTTCTTCTTCTTGGCCTTCTTCATCGTTGGCGTGCTGCTCTCTTGTCATGGTGGAGAAGGAGGTTGTTGACGCTCATCTTGATGCACTTCCTCGCTTTTCTTCATCTTGGTGTGTCCCACTTGTGGATGCTTCCATATCAACTCTTGGTTCACATTGTTGTGAAGTAGAAGCTTCCACTTGGACAGACGAGGTACTCTCCTTCACCTCCGTTGGACGGACCTTGACAATAGACAAGTCTTGGATTGCTTCCGAAGGATCTTTGTCTCCTACATCAATTGGCAATTGCTCTACTTGCGAGCCGTTAGATTCATCAAACTTCACATCTACCGTCTCTTCAACCTTTCGGGTGAAATTGTTGTAGACACCGTAAGTGTGAGAGTTTGAGCCATAACCTAGTAGGAAACCTTCATGAGACTTAGGAGCAAATTTAGAACGACGATGCTTATCAAGAATGTAGCACTTTGAGCCGAATACCCGAAAGTATCCAACTTGGGGTTTGTTACCGTGAGGAGCTCAGATGCCGCCTTGCCGAGTAGCTTGTGAAGATACAAGCGATTTGTTGCATGACAAGCTGTCTCAACCGCTTCTGCCCAAAAGTGCTTCGGTGTCTTGTACTCATCAAGCATCGTTCTCGCCATTTCGATGAGCGTCCGGTTCTTCCTCTCAACAACTCCATTTTGTTGAGGTGTGTAGGTAGTCGAGAACTCGTGAAATCCTTCTTCGTCAAGAAAGGTGTCCACATTTGTGTTCTTGAACTCCGTTCCATTGTCGCTGCGAACCTTCTTGATCTTCACTTCGAATTGATTTTGGGCCTTCCTAGCGAAGTTTTTGAAGATCTTTTGGACCTGCGATTTATCATCGAGAAAGAACACCCACGTAAATCTTGAAAAATCATCAACTATAACTAGACCAAAAGAATTTCCACCGAGACTCTTGTAAGAGCTGGGACCAAAGAGATCCATGTGAAGTAGCTCAAGTGGCCTCCTTGTGGTCATGATGTTCTTCACGGGATGCCTTCCTCCAACCTGTTTACCTGCTTGACAAGCACTGCAAAGTCTATCCTTATCAAATATGACATTGTTAACTCCAAGGAAATGATTTCCTTTAATAAGCTTGTCAAGGTTTCGCATTCCAACATGACCTAATCGTCTATGCCATAACCAACATTTTGAGGATTTAGCAATGAAGCAAGTTTTAGGTTGAGCCTTTTTAGTGAAGTCAACAATGTATAGATCACCTCTACGCACACCGGTAAAGACAATTTTATGATTGTCTCGACAAAACACTTGGCAATCTACTTCAGTAAATAGGACATTAAAACCGAAATCAGCAAGTCTAGATACTGAAAGTAAGTTGTATCCAATAGATTCAACGAGCATCACATTTTGTATGGAGCTATCATGTGATATGGCCACCTTACCAAGGCCAACCACCTTACCCTTTGAGTTGTCACCGAAAGTGACATACTTTCGAGGACTATCATTATCAGCAAGCTCACGAAACATGTCTTTATCTCCGGTCATGTGATCGGTACATCCACTATCAAGAACCCATTCCTTTCCTCCTGACATATATCCCCGAAGATTTGCCATAAGACCAAAGTGTCTCATTGCATCATCAAGATCAAAGTCACTATCATCACCCTCATCATAGTATCCATGTTCACCATCGTCATGTGGTGGATCAAGTCCTAGAGAGGGTGATTCGTTAGAGTGAGTTTGACAATGATCTTGCTTATGATTTTTGATAGCTTCGAAAATAATATCACTAATAATTCCAACATTTCATTTGGCACGCATAAGGTTTGTAAGCTCAAATAGACGTTCACCAAACATAGGATCACTAGTATTCATCTTACTCAAAGCAATAGACTTATGAAGAATTTCATCAAGATTTTTCAAGGAATAGTTTGGAAAGCGTTCCTCAAGAACTTTCCATATAGTGTAGGCACACTTGAAAGTAGGCAAACATCCAATCAAGTTTCTAGGCAATCCTCTAATGATAAGTTCGGCAGTTCTAAGATTCCTAATCATGTCAATTGACACATCATGGGTAGGATGCATAGGGTCAACATAAGGTGCACAAGGGCCAGCAATGTACTTGTTCAAATGATATTATTTGAAAATTACAAGCATCTCATTTTTCCACTCATGAAAATACTCTCCATCAAGAATAGGCACTCTATGTCTAAGACTCCCCAAAGTAGACTCATCCATCTTGCTCCAATGGTGATTAAACCAAGGCAAATGGAGACCAATGCTCTGATACCACTTGTAGGACCTTGAGAAGAGGTGTCTAGAGGGGGGGGGGATTAGACACTAAGTACCAAAGTTGCAGTTTTTAAGTTTCCTTAAGTTTAAGTGGAGTTTAGGCACAAGTTTAACATTCACAATACATATCAAGCAAGCATGCAAGGGTATATGGGCAGCGGAAAGTAAAGCATGCAACTTGCAAGAATGTAAAGGGAAGGGTTTGGAGGATTCAAAC
Source organism: Aegilops speltoides (assembly GCA_021437245.1). Classification (NCBI taxonomy): domain Eukaryota; kingdom Viridiplantae; phylum Streptophyta; class Magnoliopsida; order Poales; family Poaceae; genus Aegilops; species Aegilops speltoides. Next base: position 55,678 of record JAHHZJ010001008.1, on the reverse strand, counting down.
GCAATTGGAGACACGGATGTTTTTGGCGTGGTTCCGATAGGTGGTGCTATCGTACATCCACGTTGATGGAGACTTCAACCCACGAAGGGTAACGGTTGCACGAGTCCACGGAGGGCTCCACCCATGAAGGGTCCACGAAGAAGCAACCTTGTCTATCCCACCATGGCCGTCGCCCACGAAGGACTTGCCTCACTAGCGGTAGATCTTCACGAAGTAGGCGATCTCCTTGCCCTTACAAACTCCTTGGTTCAACTCCACAATCTTGTCGGAGGCTCCCAAGTGACACCTAGCCAATCTAGGAGACACCACTCTCCAAGAAGTAACAAATGATGCGTTGATGATGAACTCCTTGCTCTTTGTCTTCAAATGATAGTCTCCCCAACACTCAACTCTCTCTCATAGGATTTGGATCTGGTGGAAAGAAGATTTGAGTGGAAAGCAATTTGGGGAAGGCTAGAGATCAAGATTCATATGGTAGGAATGGAATATCTTGGCCTCAACACATGAGTAGGTAGTTCTCTCTCGTAAAATGTATGCCGGAAGTGTAGGTTCACCGATGGCTCTCTCCACGAATGAAGAGGAGGTGGAGGGGTATATATAGCCTCCACACAAAATCTAACTGCTACACACAATCTACCAAACTCGTGGGACCGAATCGTTAAACTCGGTCGACCGATTTAGCAAATAATGTGATCATAGGTTTTTTCGTGGGACCGAAATGCAACTCGGTGAGACCGATATAATTAGGGTTAGGGCATAACGTAATCTCGGTAAGACCGACATACAAACTCGGTGAGACCGATTTTGGTAATGAGCTTCCAGAGAGTTGGTCAGTAAACTCGGTTTGACTGACACACAAACTCGTGGGACCGATTTTGATAATGAGTCAACCAGGAAGTTTGCATTGTAATATCGGTAGTGCCGATTGCTCAAACTCGGTGAGACCGATTTTGGTAATGGACATACACAGAGAGATTACAATCCCATCTCGGTGAGACCGAGATCCCTATCGGTGCTACCGATTTGCTTAGGGTTTGTGGCAGTGGCTAAGACATCTGAAATCGGTGGCGCTGGATAGAAAGAATCGGTGTGACCGATTCTGGCTTTAGGTTTAGGTCATTTGTGTGGAACTGGGAAAGTAGTTGAGGGTTTTGGAGCATATCACTAAGCACATGAAGCAAGAGGCTCATTAAGCAACACCTCATCCCTCCTTGATAGTATTGGCTTTTCCTATAGACTCAATGTGATCTTGGATCACTAAAATATAAAATGAAGAGTCTTGGGCTTGAAGCTTGAGCCAATCCTTTGTCCTTAGCATCTTGAAGGAGTTCCCACATCCTTTAGTCCATGCCACTCCATTGTCGAACTTATATGAAACATACTAGATAAAAGTGTCAGTCCAACAAGAGATATGTTGACATTAATTACCAAAACCACCTAGGGAGCACTTGTGCTTTCACGCAGTCTGCCTGCATCACCTCCGCCATTAGAGCCTCGTTCCGAGCTCCTACAGACAGAAATGAAGGAGAAAGGAGGAGGAGAAGAAGCGAGGTCAGGTGGAGGAAGAAGGAAGGAGCACCACGGTCGTTTTATAGCTCGAGATCGGTGTACGGTGGGCGAAGTTCACCAGCGCCGCTCGTCGCTCGATCGCCGGTGTTCGGAGGCAAATCAGCGAAAGCAAAGCCGACAACAAGACTGCCCGCGAGGTGAGTGCACGTTGCGCCGGCAGCTAGCACGCCGCGCACTACCGCAGTACGGCCTAGATGCCCTACGAGCTAGACGTCGCCGGTGGAGAAAGCACGCGGGAGAAGGAATAAGAGAGAACCAGAGGAAGAAGAAGAGACTGACAGTGGGCCCTGGGTCCACCTGTCAGCCAGAGGGAGCACTGTGCTCTCGGGTACGACCAACGTATTTTAGAAATTTAGAATTTATTCTAAATTTACTGTATCCAACGTAGAAATCTCTCATTTTCCCCCTAACCGTGGATTTTTCCATGCAGCGCCAATGTTCCACACTATAGTTTTACACCACTTATTTCCCCTCCCACTGTAGCCACATTTTTTTATGGCATGAATAGGATGGTTTTTTTTGTGATATTACTTTGATGGTAAGAGTAATATTTTCAAAACAGCTTTTAGCAAATCTCGAGCACGAGATTTTTCTTAAGGGGGGTAGTGTGGTGACACCCCAAAATTTGGACAGTATTTGTTTACTAAAAAGTTTGCCAAGTAAATAAATTTTTCATTTTCTAGTTTCTCTTTGATTTCAGAACCACTCCCTTCTTTGATTTTTAAGGAGTTTTTACCCCAAGTGAAAACTTACCAAATGTATTGTTGGACTTGTTTATCTTCCCAGGACCTCTTCTTTGATCAGTGAAATTATTTCTAAATTTATTTTTCCTTGAACTTTATTTCTTGAAAAAATGATCTTTCTTAAGTTTCAAGGCTCAATTTGCACTGCAACCCTTTGATAGATTTATTTAAAATTTTCACCAAAATTTGGGGATGTCATGTGAGGTTTCTAAATCACTTTTATGCAAAAACATCTTTCATTCATTGGATATTTTGAGCTCTACACCAAATTTTCAAATCTGGTCCAGTGGGCAATTTTGCACTACAACCTATTTAAATATTTCTTTAAAACTCCCACCAAAATTAGGGGATGTTAGTTGTAGCATATAATTCAACTTTAAACAATAACCCACTGGTGTTCTTTGTAAAAATTGAGTGAATCATCCTCACCTTCATTCTGGCCCAGCTTGGCATTTTCTACTGCAACACTAATTATTTTTGCTCTAGTGATCATGTGTTTTCTCCTGCTTGTGGTACACCATGCCAAACCCTTAAGTCCAGGAGATGGGACCCATTGGAAGATTTTTGGTCCATAAAATAATGCCGTTAACTTTCTGTCCAGAATTGGCTTTCTTAAAATCTTGCACTAACAAGTTTCTAGTTTTGCCAAACTAACTTTACCACCCTCTTATTCATCCAAAGAGACTCTGATCTGGAAGTTTTGGTTACTTTTAAAACCATCTGGATGCCCCTAGCATTTCGTCGAACAGTTGGAGTGCATGAACCGTTTTGGCATAGATTTTAGTTAGCATTATAGTGTTGCTTTATTTGCCTAGCCATCTTGTCCACTAGAGATTTAGTAACCACCGTAACCAGTCTGGTAACTTGCAGAATCATCCAAGCCCTCGGGGGTGCCATGGCATTTCGCCGAGCGGTTGGTAGGTGTGCACTGGGCGTGCCCAGAGCGCGCCAACTACAGCCACGTGCCGAGCCGCCGCATCGCGTTTACTCCGTGCCTCCTGGTCTTTTCTTGCCCGAGGGACCAAGCCAAGATCTTGTTCGTTCGCCCGTGACATGCTGCCACCCTCGCTCCTTGCAGGCCACCGCAGCCGAGCCTTTACGGCACGCAGCGCCGGCAGCCCGCCGCCAGTCGGCACCTCCCAAACCACCGCAGCAGTGCCACCGCCTCCTTGACAAGGAGAGTTCGCCGTTAGCCCTCGGCCAGCCGCCATCGCCACGCTGCCTCCGGCGATAGTAGCAAATGCACCGTCGAGCTTATACACGCTCACCGTCGGGAACCGACGCTGCCTCGCTATAAATAGCGGCCCGGCCTCACTTGCACTCATCAACAGCCTCAAGTCAACCATAGCCAACTCCCTCGCAGAGTTTGACCAGAGGAGGTCGCATCCTCGCCCGCAAGTGCAGCCGCCGCCAAGACCGGTTGGTTTCTTCGCAGCAGAGCCCTCCGACCCCATACTCGCCGCCTCTAGTCTTTCCTTGAACCAGCGGAGCTGCCTCATCCCTTAATTCCGATCGAGAGCCACCGTAGATCGAATCCCCAAACCAACCCGAAACCTCCAGACGCTGAGCTCGCTGGCGGCGACTGCCCACCACTCCGCAGTGGTGACCATCGAGAGGACAGCTAGCTCATGGGGAACCTATCCTCGCGTTTAGTACCTCAGCGGGAGTAGCCTTCCACCGACCGGGCGACGCCGAGCACGCCCGCTTCCCTAGCCAGAAAGCGGAGGGAGGGGATGAACTCAGCAGCTGGCCCCCTTGTCTGTGGACTCCCACGCCATCGCGGCCGCCTTAAGTGAAGGCGAACACCGAGTACGCCTTCGACGTGTTTTAATTCAAACGTTTTTCTTTTTTCTGTTTTATTTTAAAAAACATAATTTGACCAAAACTTTGACTGGCTATAACTTTTTAAATATAACTCCAAATGAATTGATTCTTTTTCCTACCTCTCTGAAAAATTGTCTAGTTTATTTTCAGATTTATTTGAAAAAATTTCAAACAACTTTTTTGTACTGTTTTTAAAACTATGTATTAATTCAAATTTTTAAATAGGATTTTTGGAGAGAGGAGAAAACTTTCGAAAGTTTTGGAATGCACCCTGCCTCCCCACAACTTGAAGGCAAGCATTCTGAACCCTGGCATAATATTGTGTGTGTTATCTGACATGGTTACAATACCACCTCGACACGGAGTATCCGTTATTTTATGTGATGATATGTTCAAACTCATGAGTGCATATTGATGATTTCATGCTATTGGAGTTTGCTATGTTTAGAATAGTAGTCCCCATCATATGCCTTTCATGCATACCGGAAGGAACCCGGAAAGCCTCTGTCTTGGGTAGACACGGGCTTGTCTCTAGTCCTCCGTCGAGACGGTTGTGTCCGGTACGGCATGATGAGGTATGTCGAGTGGTGATTCTGTCTGTTGGTCGAAATATATTGGTTATGCTAATCATGCAGGGAATACTTAAACCTCCAGAGTTGACAGTAGATCGAGTCTTGTTCCAGTAACCCCCATACTTGTTTCGTACAACCACTTGTCCCCGCTGTAGGTAGGGTACAGTTCAGTAAATTGTCAACCCCTTTCTAGCACACACCGTACGGAGAGGCAATGGTGGAAGATACCGGAGGCATCCAGTAGGCAGGCCACCTAGTCCGGGGGCATGGGTGTTTTCGGTTGTAGCCGAAGGGGTAGCTCCCCTAGTTTGCGCGCGGTATAAATTTTGTGATCCCATGCTAATCGACGTTGTAGCCTCCCCACTTAGAGTTTTGCTTAAACAGGTGTCGTGGGTGATTCCAGACAACGATAAGTCAGGCTGGTGTGTGCGGTTAGGTGTGTTTTCAATTAAAAGACCGTAGACGGAATTAGTCCGGATGGACTAACGGAATCCGTTACTCGTGGGTAAAGAGTACACCCTCTGCAGAGATTATATCTATTTGAATAGCCGTGTCCATGGTTAAGGACTACAGTCTGGGATGGGTGAAGTGTCGGTCTTAGTGTCGGTCTTCGGAGGAGAAACTGTTAAACCAGAACTTGGATCATGACTTGTGACTTGTGATGATTATGGTTATTTTTATTACGGACTAACCCATTATATATTTGAAATTATCGAGTATCCCTGTGGCGGTTCTACCTCCTGGATATTGACTGTGATTATTTTATAAGCCCTTTATGTGGTGTCGCCGAGACGCCCGACTGTGGCATGCTTGTTATTTATTTACTTTATAAGCCCTTATGTGGTGTCGCTGAGACGCGGGACTGTGGCATGCTTGTTATTTATTTACTTTAGAAGCCCTTTATGTGGTGTCGCAGAGACGCCCGACTGTGGCATGCTTGTTATTTATTTACTTTATAAGCCCTTTATGTGGTGTCGCTGAGACGCCCGACTATGGCATGCTTGTTATTTATTTACTTTATAAGCCCTTTATGTGGTGTCGCTGAGACGCCCGACTGTGGCATGCTTGTTATTTATTTACTTTATAAGCCCTTTATGTGGTGTCGCTCAGACGCCCGACTGAGGCATGCTCGTTATTTACTAACCTTTCGAGGCGTGTTCGCATAATTCGATCGGTGCATTTTTTACTACTCATATTGCATATTCATGTATACAAATAACCTGCTTATGCGGCATCGAGATTTTATTTTATGACCGACGCTAGATCATTGAATATTTCAGAGCATGATTATCGTTTATTATATTATATCCGTGTTCATAATGTTTGCGAGTACATTCAAAGTACTCACTGGTTTGTCCCTGGCTATTGTCTTGGCCAGATTTCCTGCATGGAGAGGAGAGATGCGATGACAGCCCCGAAACCTACGCAATGATGATAGCAGCCTTGCAAAGATAGGAATTATCCTGGTCAGATGTTCCTGTGAGAAATGGAGTCCCACAGACGCAGATGAACCACAAACCGCTTCCGCCATCAGCCACTAGAAACCATTTGTTATACTCATAGGCCACAATGGTCTTGTACAACATATTATGTACTTTGCTTGGAGTTTCTGTATCAAGTTGGCGCCTCATTAGCTAACAGTAATCCTGGGGCTGATGAGCACAAGGATCATTTTCTGGAAAAATATATCCCGAAAACCCAGTCCTGACACACTGCAAGATCGAATCCATCATAAAGCACCTCTTCCCATTGCAAGAAAAATCAATCTAGTTGGCCAAACCAAACCAAAGTTTCAGAGAAGAAATATGAGGCAATAAATAATCATGCATATAAGAGATCATAGAAGACTCAAATAATATTCATCGATATCACTACTGGAATTAGGATCTTTGCCGTCAGCTAGCTAATGGCAAAGAAGGTCTTTGCCATCAGGTTAAATGAAATTGATGGCAAAGACTAAGCTGACGGCAAAGATATTGTTTGCCGTCAGCCGGTACTTTGCCGTCCGCTAGCTGACGACATAGGTGCATTGCCGTCCGCTCGCTGACGGCAAAGAGGGAGGATGGTCCACTAGCGATAGCCACCTAACGACCACTTCCTTTGCCGTCCGCTAGCTGACGACAAAGAAAGTGCACAAACTAATGTCCGTTAGCTGGGCTCTTTGTCGTCTGCTAGAAGAGGGCAAAGAACCGCGCCTCAACTAAAGTCAACACGCCGCGTCCGACCCCCTCTCTCTCTCTCCTCTCTCCGCCTCGCGCTCGAAGCCGCCGCCGCCACGCCACCAAAGTCGCCGCCCGCCTGTGCCACCCCCGCCGCCTCCTGCTACCCTCGTCGCCGCCGCCCGCCTCAGGCCGCCCCGCCCCATGCCGCCTCGACCTCGCCGCTATCCCCCGCCACCCACATTGTTGCCGCCCGCGACCCCTCTCTCCTCTCAAGCTCAAGGTACCCCTCCCCCATCGGTAATATTCCTCCAAGTGCTCTTGTTCTCCTTACATTAGGTGTTCACATGGAGGCAGAGAAACAAAATTGTTTCTTAATTTGTTGAGACCTAACTTTCAAGCATCTCTAGTCCTTGTTAGAGACCCTTTGTCGGTGTCAAAACCGCCGGATCTCGGTAGGGCGCCCCAATCGTGCGCCTAGGGTCGATGGTAATAGGAGACGGGAACACAATGTTTACCTGTGTTCGCCCTCTTGATGTTGGTAATACCCTACTTCCTGCTTTATTGATCTTGATGAATATAAGGATTACAAGAGTTGATCTACCATGAGATCGTAATCGCTAAACCCAAGATGTCTAGCCTGTATGATTATGATCGCCTCTACGGACTAAACCCTCTAGTTTATATAGACACCGGAGGGGCCTAGGGTTGTACAGAGTCAGTTTACAGAGGAAGGAATCTTCATATCCGAACGCCAAGCTTGCCTTCCACGCAAAGGAGAGTCCAATCCAAACACGGGAGGAAGTCTTCTGTCTTGTATCTTCATGACCCATCAGTCCAGCCCACGTCACATAGCCCGGACGCCCGAGGACCCCTTAATCCAGGACTCCCTCAGTAGCCCCTTAACTAGGCTCCAATGACAATGTGTCCGGCTTGCAGATTGTCTTCGGCATTGCAAGGCAGGTTCCTCATCTGAATATTCCAAAGCAGCCTTCGAACACTGAAAATGTGACCGGCTCTGCAAAACAGATACCACACATAGCCACAGACAGTATAATATTTCATGAGTCCCATCTACTGACAACTTTTGTAGCGAGACATTACGTCCCTGCCCGACCATTATTTCGAACTGTTTTTAGCCTCCCGCTCCATGTTTCGAGATGCGGTTTCCATTGTCACGTCTTGTCGAAGCAGAGATCATGTCCCCTTATTGCGGGATTCTCATCAATACGGGCGTGGGTAATCCAACCGCGCCGTCTGCACAACCCTTGGGGAATAGGCGAGTTTTAAGGCGAATGGGGAGGCGCTTGATATTTTCTAGCTTTATAAAGAGATAAGGATTCACCTTTATCCCCCACACCTTCTTTATCTCTGCCCACCCATTCTCGAGCTCCAGCGCCAAAGCTTCCATCCTTTCCGCCTCAAAAAAGCACTCTGACCATGTCTGGATCTGGAGCGCAGGGCAAGTGATGGCCTCCTCCGTCACGGAGAAGGATATCACGAAGCTCTGGGAGTCGGGGTACTTGGCCCAGGAAATCGTCCACCGGCTTCCGGCCAAGGGGCGGATCGTCCCCACCCGAAGCCCCATGAGAAGGTGGTGTTCATTCCCCACTTCGTCCGCGGGTTAGGGTTTCCTCTCCACCCCTTCGTCCGTGGACTCATGTTCTACTATGGGCTAGATTTCCATGATCTGGCCCCAAACTCCTTCCTCAACATCTCAGCATTCATTGTTGTGTGCGAGGCCTTCCTCCGCATCCCACCCCACTTCGGATTGTGGCTAAAGACCTTCAATGTGAAGCCGAAGGTGGTGGATTGCCAGCATGCAGAGTGCGGAGGCACTATGGTGAGAAAATTGCCCAACGTCCCGTGGCTCAAAGGCACCTTTGTGGAGACTGTCAAAGGGTGGCAGCAGCAATGGTTCTACATCACAGAGCCCCGTGACACCACCTGGGCTGCGGCTCCCGAATTCAAGTCAGAGGCCCCAATGTGGATCACCTCCTGGCTAGAGAAGGGCCTAGACTGGGCCTCGTGGGACGAGCTGACGGCACTGCAGACGCGCATCAAGAGCATGGTGGATAAGAACATCAAGCTTGTCAATGTGATCCAGGTGATGCTTTTTCGCCAGGTCCTTCCTTGCCAAAGCCGGACATGCAATTTGTGGGAGTCCGATCCGGCCAAGCACCAGACCTTGCAATAGCTCTTCGGCTCTACGCACGAAGGCATCTGGATGGTGCTTTTCAAGGACAATGAGACGTGGCCGAAGACGACCGAGGACCGCGGTTACAACCTAACCCATCCCGCCAGTCCTTTAAGTTTTTCGTATTTCAAGGTGTATCCTTCACCTGTACATTCGAGGAAGATGTCTAAGCTTCCCTATCTGTCTTTTCAAGGCTGGACGAAGAAGGCGAAGTAGATTCAATGTCCAGCTCCGCTACCCAAAAACCCAGCTATCCACTTCTGACGAAGATGCTAGTTCTGGCGCCCTACCAGGCAATGGAGAAGAAGGCCAAGAAGACCAGAAGTGGCCTCCGCCGTAAGGGAACTTCGTACGTAACGTCCGAAGATGTCGAAACCTACTCCTCCCCTACCGCCGAGGATGACGACGAGGAGGAAAGCAACTCTCCCCCCGAGGGGGGAAGGAAGAAAAGGGCGGCTCCACGGGTCTGGAGGCAGAGGTGTCCAAGAAAGGGAGGGTCTCCCTCGTGGACAACTCCACGTTGGACACCGATAGCAGCTCCGGGTGGCGCCCCCGGGAGAAGCCCCTGGACGAATCGTAAGTACTCAAAGGCACTTATACACATATATCCATCTTCTTTACTTCGGCCGTTTTAATATGTCAAATCATGCGCTATAGTCTGGCCCACGCCCGCCCCCAGCGATCCTCATCTTCGGGAAATTTGCTGGATCCAAAGGTGATGGACAACGGTTCACTTCCGGCGGCCTCCTCTCGCAAGGCTACGGACGACACTGAGGTGTTGTCCCGGAGGACCTTCCCAGGCCAGGGAGAGGTACAGGAGGCCGTCAGGGTGGCGCCAGAGGGTGATACCTCGGCCGCCGGACACATGGGGGAGCAAATCCCCCTGGAGACTGGCAATGGGGGCCATATCCAATTCGTCCCCCAGCCGAATACTATTCCGGAGGCCCATACGGCTCCGGCATCAGGCAAGCAGCCTCCTTCGAAAGAAGGAGGTGCACATATTCCGCCGGTGACCTCTGTCCATCCAAAGGCACCGGATACTTTACTAGAAGTACTGCAAAGTGCTTCCACTGTTGAGGAACACCGTACCCTTATGGGTACGGTTGTTGAGAGGGTTCAGTCTGCTAAGAGCGGGCTGACCGAAGCCTGCACCAGCCTTCTAACAGGCTTTGAGGTACGCGACGTAATTTATGCAAAAAGAATGTCATAGTATAGATAGTAGCCCCTGAGACTCTGTTTGGTGTTCGAAAAGAAAAGCCGGACAGAGGATCAAATAATTTCCGCACGAGACTAACCATACATGTCTATATAAATAAGCAGGCGTCGATGCTAGCTGCAACCTCCCGTTCTGCCGAAGTCTCCAAACTGAAGGAGAGTCTGGAGCGGTCCGAGGAAGAGCTCGGCTGTGTGAAAAAACAGCTAGAGGACAAGCAAGGTATGCAATGGTCTATTTAGATGCACAAAGGTATGAATTATTTGTGTTGATCATGGTGTCATGATATTTTGTAGGAGCGGCAACCGAGGTGGAGACCCTCAAGAAGGTGTCGGTCGAGGCCCAGAAGAGAGCGGCAAAGGAACAAGCCGTCCGTGAAAAACACGAGGCCAGGGTCGGTGAGGTCCAGCAGGAGCTCCAGGACACCGTGAAGAAATGCGAGTCCTTGGAGCGCAATATTGTGGATCAAGAGTCCGAACTTGCCGAGGCCCGCCAAAGCGCACAAGATGCCCGGGTTGAAGCCCAGGGCGCCCTCCAGGAAATCCAGGAAGCCAGGAAAATCGCGGCGGGTCAGGCCTTTATTATTCAGAGCAAATTTTTGAAGAAAAGGTACCTCTTACTAACCCGAGTTTGGAGTTCTCCAGGAGCGTTTGCGGATCTGCCGCGTAGTGTTGCTAATGTAGCGGAGTTCTTCCAAGCCGAAGAGGGGAGCTCAACGGAGAAGCTGTTCTGGTCGCAATACCTTGTGCCAGAGCATCTGGTGCCCTTTAGCGATCAGCTAAAACAGCTGACCGAACTGCATAGGGTGGCTGAATTGGCCATGAAGGATTTGATAATTCGTCTATGGCCTGCCGAAGCCATACCCAGCAGCTACTTCGGGGCCGTGAAGCGGATGGTCGATGCCTGCCCTCGGCTTGATGTTATCAAGCGATCTGTCTGCATCGAAGGTGCACGGATGGCCTTCGCCCGTTTCAAGGTTCATTGGGCGAAGATGGACGCCAAGCTTATGATCGAGGGACGCCATGGCAAGGAGCACCGCATGCCCGGGCGGTATTTTGATGATGTCCTGAAGGGACCCCACATTGTAGAGGGCCAATGTGCAAAAGACATTATCTTTGAATGAAGACCCTCATGTCGCCCCATCTCAGATTATGAAACAAAGCCGATGTGTAATATAATGCTTTGTTGTTTGTTTTAAAATGTTGCCTCCTGTGCGGCCGTTTTATTAAACCTGAGAGTTGGCCAGTCGTTGGCTTCAGCCCCCACGTAGGTAGTACGGGGGTGTTCGGGTTGAAACCTAAACACTCTTGATCCAAGAGTTTGGTCCTTGAAGGAGGTGTTTAGCGCAGCGAACCAGGCAACCAGACTATGTGGCTTTATCACCCTAACTTAGCCATAGGAGTTTGACAATGGAAATGTAGGCGCAACCCCTAGTTAGTATTTGTTAATCCAGACTAGGGTGCTGTAGATACCTAATCGGGTGGAGGCCGATGCGTTGCATAATGCGGGAAAAATCGCAAGAGATTTTAACCTCCGAATAGCTGATCAGCTCTCGCTGCATCATGACAGTCAGTTTTCGGCTTTCTCTACTGAGGTGTTTACCCGGATAAACCAGAAACACAATCGCAGTAGTTCTCCCTTTACTACCTAGCCGATAGGACGGAACATGAGGTAGTAAGCACAGGAGCCAGGCAACCCAACTATTGATCAAAGACATGATTCAGAGCCGATGCATATAATGCTAAATTCAGGGTGCCGAACTATACTGTAAAAAGTCTCCGGACTTTGTTGCCGAACTATGGAGCACAATGAAGCCCCTGGAGAATTAAAGCGTACCAAAGTGTACGGGTGCCATCGATAAGAATAGCAAAATAAAATGAAGTAGTAAGCCAGTGCCACATAAGTTGGGCCGCAAACTGTTTTCATTATAATTTGATTAATACGTCAAAGCATATTTGTACAAATAATGCAGTGAGCAACATGGCTATTTGACATGCCGAGACCAAGGGAGAGCTGCGTGCGGGTCCTGAAAACAGGTAGAGTGGCAGTCAAGAAGATCTCCTAGAGATTCCTCCATATGTCTATGCTGCTTGCCACCTTGGTATATCCATCCTTCGAAAGGATCGATGATCAGGCCGTCGTGAGGGGCCTATGGAAAAGAAACCAAAAAAGGGTAAAAAGAAAAGGAAAAGTATGTGTGTTCAGGGGAGGTCGAGCCGTATTACGGACCACAATCGAGTTATGCCTCCGTCTTTGCCTATGGTATTTTGAGTGCGTAATTATGTACGCGCAGTACATACGCCGCCATTTGGTCGGGACTGAGACGGAGGCCGAATTGCTAGTCAAGCTCCTGACGAGCTGGGTTGTCATCCTGCAGAGTAGTCCCTACTCGTTTGACAGTGTTCGGGAGCTTGGCCGCCGAATTAAAATTCTGCTTGATAAGGCCGCTCTGTACTTTTGCTGCCAAGGCCGCGGTGTGCTCCTCGATACGGAGGGAAGGTTCCGTGTTTCCATTGACTGTTATGACACCGTGTGGCCTGGGCATCTTGAGTTTGAGATAGGCATAGTGTGGCACCGCATTGAATCGAGCAAATGCAGTTCGTCCGAGCAGTGCATGATAGCTACTGCAGGAGGGGACGATATCAAAGATCAAGTTTTCGCTTTGGAAGTTGTCTAGGGATCCGAAGACGACTTCCAATGTGATGGAGCCCGTGCAGCGGGCCTCTACACCTGGTATTACTCCTTTAAAGGTAGTTTTTGTGGGCTTGATCCTTGATGGATCGATGCCCATCTTGCGGACTGTATCCTGATAGAGCAGGTTGAGGATACTGCCGCCGTCCATGAGGACTCGCGTGAGGTGGAATCCATCAATGATTGGGTCGAGGACCAGTGCGACTGAACCGCCATGACGGATACTGGTCGGATGGTCCCTGCGATCGAAAGTGATCGGGAAGGACGACCATGGGTTGAATTTTGGGGCGACTGGCTCTATCGCATAGACGTCCCTAAGCACGCGTTTGCACTCCCTCTTTGGGATATGGGTAACGTATATCATGCTATCCGTTTTGACCTGGGGGGGGGGACTTTTTCTGTCCCCCTGTGTTCGACGGACAGGGCTCCTTGTCGTCGTCCCCACTTTGCGACCCCTTCTCCTTGTTCTCGGTATTTAACTTACCGGCTTGTTTAAAGACCCAATAGTTTCTGTTGGTGTGATTGGCTGGTTTATCAGGGGTACCGTGGATCTGACATGGACGATCAAGTACACGGTCCAAGCTAGATGAGCCCGGATTGTTTCTTTTAAATGGCTTCTTCCGCTGGCCGGACTTGGAGCCACTGAATCCGACGTTGACCGCTGTGTTATCGTTATTGTCATCATTGCTTCGACACTTGTGCCTGTTGCGTCGGGGCTTGCCGTTGCTATTTCTGGCCTCAGAGGTGCCAGGTTTGCTTGCATTATTATTGCTACAGGCTAGATAGCTATCTTCGCTCGCGCAAAAGTGGGTCATGAGTGCTGTGAGGGCTGCCATGGACTTCGGCTTTTCTAGGCCGAGGTGTCGGGCGAGCCATTCATTGCGGATGCTATGTGTCGGTGTACTAAAGTAGGGGTACCTTAGTACCCCGAACTTGTGCATGGGCGGTTGCAGCACCCCGTGGCAAGACTCGCCGGGCGTCCGCCAAGACCCTCCGTCATTTCCGTTTTACTACCATTCAAGAACAAAGTATTAACCAAGTAGACAAAGCCCCGGCAAGAGGATCTTGCCGGGAAGTACGAGGCCCCGGCAAGAAGAGCTTGCCGGGAAGACCAACCAAGGCGCTTCCAGAAAACTTGCCGCGACGCCCCGCGTGTCCCGGCAAGGCCAGGCAACCGACAAGCTTGCCGGCACGACAAGAGAAGGGCCGCGGCGAGGCGCTTGCCACGGCGAGGCTGCCACCCTGCACCCAAGCTCCAGCGCATCCAACGACGTGTCACCCCAGGGCCATCCCAGGAGCACGTGGCGAGGCGCTGTGCAGCCATGCGATGCGAGGTGGCAAGCGAAGCTGACAAGGAGGCCATCGTGGCGATCGGTGGCGCCCCTAACGGTCGTTTCCTTGCACTGTTCGGGCGACCGGACGGGCATTAAATGCCCTTGTCCCTTGCCGTCAGAGTTAGGTAGGGGACACTGTTGGACACTGTTGTACCAACCTGCGTTTTTACTCTTTTACCCCCTCTTTGAAACGCCCTCGATGCGGCTATATCTCCCACGTGTCGAAGCACGACTTAGAGGCATAACCGCATTGAAAGCAATGTCGCAAGTGAGGTAATCTTCACACAACCCATGTATTACATAAGGGAAAGAGATACATAGTTGGCTTACAATCGCCACTTCACACAAATACATGAATAAAGCATTATGTCATGCAGATACAATCAAGGTCCGACTACGGAACCAAAATAAAAGAAGAACCCCAAATGCGACAAAGGTCCCCGATCGACCCCAACTGGGCTCCACTACTGATCAACTAGAACGAAACAACACAAAGGGCAAGATCTTCATCGAGCTCCTCCTCGAGCTTGGTTGCGTCACCTGCAAGCTGGTTTTGGAAGTATCTGGTGAGCCACGAGGACACGGCAATCCCATTACCATGGGTATTAAGACTAGCAAAGCTTAATGGGAAAGGAAGGGGTAAAGTGGTGAGGTTGCAGCAGCGACTAAGCATATATGGTGGCTAACATACGCAAATGAGAGCGAGAAGAGAACAAGCGGAACGGTCGTGAAGCTAGCAATGATCAAGAGGTGATCCTGAACACCTACTTACGTCAAACATAACACAGAAGTCGTGTTCACTTCCCAGACTCCGCCGAGAAGAGACCATCACGGCTACACACTCGGTTGATGCGTTTTAATTCGGATCAAGTGTCAAGTTATCTACAACCGGACATTAACAAATTCCCATCTGCCACATAACCGCGGGCACGGCTCGAAAGTTTATACCTGCGCAGGGTGTCCCAACTTAGCCCATGACAAGCTCTCGCGATCATCGAAGAATAGACCTTCACCCAGAAGACCCGATCGGTCTCGAATCCCAGACATCAAGACATTTCGACAATGGTAAAACAAGACCAGAAGACCTCCCGCGCGCCGACATCCCGATAGTAGCCGCACAGATCTCGCCTCGAGCCACGACCGGATGAGCACTACGCATAACTAGAACCAGCCCTCAAGTTTCCCGAGGTGGCGCCGCAAGTGGTTTCTAGTTTGGACCAACACTTAGACAAGCATTGGCCCGGGGCTAAAATAAAGATGACCCTGGGATGCGCGACTCCCAAGGAAAAAATAGGTGGTGGTGAGGCAAATGGTAAAAGTCAATGTTGGGCCTTGCTGGACAAGTTTTATTCAAAGCGAATCGTCGGGGGTCCCATAAATCACCCGACCGCTTTAGGAACGCAAAATCCGGGAACATAACACCGTATGACGGAAACTAGGGCGGCAAGAGTGGAACAAAACACTGTGCATAAGGCCGAGCCTTCCACCCTTTACCAAGTATATAGATGCATTAATAATATAAGAGATATTGTGATATCCCAACCAAAATCCTGTCCACCATGGAGAAATCTTCAACTTCACCTGCAACTAGCAACGCTATAAGAGGGGCTGAGCAAAGTGGTAACATAGCCAAGCAACTGTTTGCATAGGAAAGGTGTCAAAGGTTAGGGGTTCATGGCAATATGGGATGGCTGGTCAAACAGGTAATAGGTAGCGCAGCATAGCGAAAGAACGAGGCAACTAGCATAGCAATGATAGTAGTGAGATCCAGGGTAGCGGTCATCTTGCCTGAAATCCCGCAAGGAAGAAGAACGAATCCATGAAGAAGATGAACGGATGAAGCCGAACCAAACGTGAGATTTAACGAATCCTCACGAACGCAACGAACAGAACTAACAAGAAGAAGCACACAACATAGGTAAACACACCACACATGAACAAGGCATGATGCACAACAAGCATGATGCATGACCAAGCTATATGAAGCTACTCATGGCAAGAGATGATGCAAACAAGAACAACACATCAAGGCAGGTTTAAATGAGGCCGGGAACAACATATAACAATTCCGGTAAGTCCTCATATGCATATTTCGAAATTGGTCCAGAACTGAATAAACATTATGTTGAAGTTGTTAAACAGCAAGTTAAAGATCACCACGATGATCTACACGAAATTCTAGTCAAGTTACATATAAAGTTCATTAGATTCGGAGCTACGGCCTAGAAGATATGAGCAAAACAAGTTAAGCATGGCATTGATGCAAAATGCATACAAACATCAAGCAAACACCTCAAAACAAGGATGCAACATGATAATATGAAGCTACATGCAAAAACAAGCAAGTTTCATAAAGAGCACACTCAAACGGAGCAACGGGCAACACATGCACACTATACAAGTCATAGCAACAATCATCCAAAACAAAGAACTAGGCATCTTACAAGCATCAAAACAACATGCTACAGCACCCCAACATAATAACAAAAGGCATGGTCATGAAGTTCACGTAAAGCATAACAAAACATGAACACTGAGCTATCTCCGAAACAACTAGAACATGCTCAAAATGACATGGAGATATTGCAAGTAATAACAATTTCGTACATTAGCGTAAATAACATCAGTTGCATTGTTTAGAGCTATCAAACAACATGTTACAGAACTTATCATGGCAAACAAAGGCATGGCATGAATCTACTAATAGCATATATCAAAAGACCCTTATCGACCATGAGCCAAAAAGGCACGGAATATATGATGGCACCCATGTAAACATGGCAAGTTATATTATAGATTTGAACATGGCAGAAACAACGATTAGTAGGCATGTTCGTGAGCTCGAACCACTCACTACAGAGCAATACATGGCATGGCAAGGCAACCAACAGTAAGAAGGCATGTTTATGAAGCTAAGCATGGCAAGAGCAAGGTCATAGCATACACGGATCAACTACAACGACCTCGTGAAAATTGAATCTCATGCAAACAATCTGTCAGGAAACATTTTCAAGCAACTTTGGAGCAAGAAATGAACATGTTCCAGCAGGCTATAATTTCAACCAAGAGCATTAATGGATAGAGAAAGACATGTATATCAAAACATGTTTATAGAGCATCTCCAGATTATGCATAGAATGATTAGTGGAAGCATGCTAACATAGCAACAAAATATAACAGAATCTGCCAGGAAAAACAGCAACATCAACTACCCTACTTTACAAGCTCAATGCACTCAGCACACAACTCACAAAAATACATGGTCAACACCCCTGGAAATATGTCATGGCATAGTTCAACATTCATGTAGACATCAACCTCATAGGATGCACACATAAATCATGGCAAAATGATAAAACAAAGAAGTTATAACAGCCAAAGAGATTAACATCAACATGCACTCTTCCAACAGCATTTCAGGCATCAAGATGAACTCAAATGAAAATAATGCAATGGAATGAAATGAAGTACTCGTCGAGACGAACAATTTGACATATTATACGCGCAAAACGGAGCTACGGATGCGAAGATGTGACATGCCAAACATAGCATGATTATGCAAAATCTCGAGGACTTAGAGAAAAACGAGGGGGGAAATCAACCTCGTTCCAGATCCAGATTCGGCCGGCACGGAACCCGAGGTTCGCCTGGGCTGGGGAAGACGGTCGGGGACGGGCGGTGCCGGCGAGGGGGCGCCGGATCCGGGGCCGGCGGACGGAGCTCCGGTTGGAGGAGGGTTTGGCGGCGCAGCCGGCCGGCGGCGAGGGCTAACGCGGGCGGCGACAGACGCTGGACGGGCGCGGGCCGGGCGGCGACCTCCGCGGCGGGCGAGCGCCGGGCGGCGCAAGCGAGAGGGCGGCGCGGCTGCGGAGGAGCTCCGGCGAGGCGGGCGGGCCGCCAGGGACGACGCCCACGGACGGGAGGAGGCGAGGCATGCGGCGGGCGGCGCCGCCCAAGGGTGGCAGAGCGCCGGCGAAGCGAGGCGGCGGCGACGGCGGCGCTGACGCTGGGGCCGCTTTCGCCCAGATCCGCCCGGCGGGCTTGACGCGGCCCGCGGCGGCGGCGGTGGGAATGGCGGCGAGGGGACACGTGTCGCACTGGGATTGGCCGCGGGGGCGGCTGGCAGACGTGTCCGGCGCCGGTCGGACATGTCCGGCGCGGCGCGGAGGGAAAATTAGGGTTTCGTCTGCGAATTCATCCGTGAATTTCGGGGGAGGGGCTAGATTTATAGGTAGAGGGAGCTAGGAGAGTCCAAATGAGGAGCGGTTTTCGGCCACGCGATCGTGATCGAACGACCGAGAGCATGGAGGGGAGTTTGGTGGGTTTTGGGCCACTTTGGAAGGGGTGTTGGGCTGCAACTCAAAGAGGGCTTTCACGGTTACCCGGTTAACCGTTGGAGTATCAAACGGACTCCAAATGACACGAAACTTGACAGGCGGTCTACCGGTGCTATACCAAGGCCGCTTGGCAAACCTCGGGCCATTCCGAGAAAGTTTAATACCCGCACACGAAAAGAGGGAAGAGGGAGACGCCAGGGGACATAGGAGCGCCGGATTGCAATACGGACAACGGGGAAAAGGCTCGGATGCATGAGACGAACACGTATGCAAAATGAAATGCACATGATGACATGATAAAATGCAGATGATGACATGGCAAAGTGCAACACGCAAGCATATGACATGGCAACGACGGCGAATAACTGGCAGACACCTGGCGCATCGGATCCGGGGCGTTACAACACTCCACCACTACGAGAGGATCTCGTCCCGAGATCTAGGATGGCACCGGAGGAAAAAGGAAGAGGAAGATAAGAGGTAAACTAAGTTGCTTCTTCGACAAACGAGTGAAACAATGAACCTTGAGAGGTTGAGCAATTTAAAAGAAAGAGTACAAAAGAGATGAACGAGATTGCAAACAATCCGTTAGAAAAGAGGAACAAGGAGTATTACGAGAATTTGAAGGTTGCAAAGACATGAATCAAGAGTTTCACGATCGAAAAGAATATGACCACCTCGGTATAATGAGATAGCCAAGGAACAAGAATGACAGAATTTGGACAGCACTCCGGTAGAAAAGAGAAGAAAACTTGAGAAGATGAAAAGAACTTGAAAGAGGGCACGACACTCCGGTTAATTGGATAAGCACGAAAAGAACACGATCCTCACAATCGAGATGATGAGTGAAACGAGCAACATCACAATGCCTCCGAAAGAAATAATAGAAGATAGATCATTGGAATAACAGTATGAAGAAGAAAATGCCAACTTCTGCCACAAATGATCTTGGAAAGCACCCTTCCAAGAAGGTTAGAATGGAGTTGTTGGAAAACCAACAACGAAAAGAACAAGCTTGTTGTGGGCTTATGGAACACATCTCAAAATTATGGGGTGACAACCGGCCACTAAAGGAAGCCATCTATTTGAGTGAGAGCACCAAGGCGATGACAAACTTCTTTGACCAAGAGGATAGGAGAAAACTTGGATCATTGATAAGCACCATAATAGCAACATTCCTTAAGGAAGGCTTTAGGTGAAAACATGACATAAGATAAATCCAACGAAGAGATTGATGGATTTAAAATACCTCATTCTTGACAATATGTGAATCATGAAACATGAATGAAACTGTCAAAATGACATAACACCACCTGAAGAGATAAGGTCGAAAGAATTGCACTTCGGAATGCAAGATGAAGAATGCTTGAACTCCTCAAAACAAAACTTGTGTTGAGCACCATGTTTATTTTGAAGTATGGCTTGACGGATCTTAACTTCGAGAGAAATCTTGATGAACAATTGAAGAATGAAAAGAATCCTTGACGAACCACCATGAAGAAACTCCGGTATTAAAAGGATGGTGGAAAGAAGGAGAAGTTGAAAATACAAGGTGCAGCCTTGCAATGATTTAGATGGAGCTTCGCGACGAGATAATGCGGAAAACTTAGAACTCCGGACGAAAGATGAACAACAAGAAGCCAAGAATTTATTCCTCCTGAACAAACTCTGAAGGAAAGGATTAATCACTTGGATGAAACAAGAATAAGAATTATGTTATGCGTATCCTTAACCAATTTAAATTGATGACAAGCAACGGATTTGGCATACTACTTATTCTCGTAGAAAGGATTAAGAGAGATATGGCGTAAACTTGAGAAGGTCTTCATGAACCACCGGTAGGATTGAAAAGAACGAATGAATTGATATGAATGAATTCATACGATGACGAAGGAAGAGTAATCTTGAACGAACCACCGTAAGAATTGAAAATGAAAGTAGCAAAGGCACAATTCACCGGAAGAATTGGAAAACGAATGAAGATACTTGAGGGGATTTAGATACATGAGAACGAAGAGATCATGAACTGGTTAGAGGATACTTGAATGATGCACCGGTAAGATTTGGAGAACAATAGCTACACGCTGAGAATGAAGAATTATGACATGATGACCTTCGGAGGAAAGAAATGGAAACAACTCATGAAATGCTCCGGATGGTAAGAAAAGAATTGTCACGATCAAAACAATTATGAGGATAGCATGAAGCTAGAACCATGAACCTTGAAGAGAATAGAGCAAGATTAAAGAGAAACTCTTCTTCGGTCTTCAAATGATGAGAATGACAACGAGAAACATCACCAAGAATTATTGAGGCACACCGGAAGAATCAAAAACGAAGAGGTTGAGCCAACTATGAAAAATAATTTGAAAGATCTTGGAGAAGGCATGTGACTGATGAAAATTCATTCTTACGTCAAACTTGGAGAAGAATTTAGGATAGCTCTGGGAAAATAGAAGAGTCGTAAGATCCTCGAAAAGACCTGTGGGTTAGGGCCCACTCAAAAGAACACCGTTGAAAAGATTTAAAAGAGATGTTGCACCGGTTGAATTAAATGACTTGAATGAGATACCAATCTCGAAAGAGCTTGAACGAATGCAGAGTGGAAACACGAATCTTCGAGATATCTTGAGCACTCCGGAATAACAAATAGCGAGAAGTAGAATGATAATGAGGTATACCGATATGAGAAGACATTGAAATGAGGAAAAAGGTATGATCAACAAAACTTAACTTGAATCCACCAGAGAGGAGAGAGGAAAGAGGAATGACGAACTAGTAGAACATCTTCTTGAGAACCACCGGGTAAGAACATTGACGGAAAAGAATGGAGAAACTTCACAAAAATAAAAGGATACTTGGTAAGAAATCTGTGTCCTTGAAGAAAAAGGGTGGGAGGGTGGGAAAACAAAGGCAACTTGGGACGGATGAAACAAACACCGTTGAGAAAACTTAGAAATGATCTTGCGGATGGGGAGAATGATAGGATCCACTTGAAGAGAAGCACACCGGTTGGAAGAGAATTAACATGACAACCTCAATGATCCAAAAGGATTAGTATTCACATAGCAATATGAGAACACCGTTTAGGAAAGGTATGGATTCAACATTTTACTTCGAAGCAACTCGAATACCACAAATAAAACAAAACAAAGGATTTGGCTTGCAGAATAAGCCGGAACAAATACATATGATAGAGATTTACCCAATCCCATATCATGCATCTGTCGAAAAGATATTATAGGAGCTACTTGAATTCCCACCTATTAAACTCCCGAAACTTTCTGGTTATGCAATCTGGTGTTGGGGATACAGGGGAGCAATATATATCACCCAAACTAACAATCCCTACATCCAGCTGTATCCATCCGTCAACACATAACCAAGAAACCTTCGGAAATCGTCTACCTCAACCTTCGAAAAGCATCCGTTATACGAGTCATGGCAATACTCCCGACTCACCTCAAGATCGGGTTAGCGGGTTATCTCACCAACAACTGCATAAAAGAGATTTTCGATGTCGGCGCATTAAACTCGGTATTCCGTAACTGCAACGATAAAATTATGACGACAACACCTTGGAGCTCAACTCCCGGGACACCTCCACTAAAAAACCCCTGCTGACGGGAGGCACCAAGACAATGTTGTCATCATAAAACCATCGGAACGATTCTAAGATACCCGCGTGATCCTAAAATTTTTTTTTAGTGAAATTTAAGAAGAGAAGAGTCAAAACTCTACGTCGGATACCTCACCGTAGGTCAAGGACCGGGAGTAAAAAGAATCCTACTCTCCGATATATAATTCCTAAATGACTCAAAACATTTTTCTAGACACAACTCGCCGCTAAAAACGATCAAGCAAAGGGGCTCCTAAGGTCGGGAAGGCTCGACACCAACTTGAACGCCTCGATGCGGCTATATCTCCCACGTGTCGGCACGACTTAGAGGCATAACCGCATTGAAAGCAATGTCGCAAGTGAGGTAATCTTCACACAACCCATGTATTACATAAGGGAAAGAGATACATAGTTGGCTTACAATCGCCACTTCACACAAATACATGAATAAAGCATTACGTCCTCCAGATACAATCAAGGTCCAACTACGGAACCAAAATAAAAGAAGAACCCCAAATGCATAAAGGTCCCCGATCGACCCTAACCGGGCTCCACTCTCGATCAACTAGAACGAAACAACACAAAGGGCAAGATCTTCATCGAGCTCCTCCTCAAGCTTGGTTGCGTCACCTGCAAGCTGGTTTTGGAAGTATCTGGTGAGGCACGAGGACTCAGCAATCCCATTACCATGGGTATCAAGACTAGCAAAGCTTAATGGGAAAGGAAGGGGTAAAGTGGTGAGGTTGCAGCAGCGACTAAGCATATATGGTGGCTAACATACGCAAATGAGAGCGAGAAGAGAACAAGCGGAACGGTCGTGAAGCTAGCAATGATCAAGAGGTGATCCTGAACACCTACTTACGTCAAACATAACACAGAAGTCGTGTTCACTTCCCGGACTCCGCCGAGAAGAGACCATCACGGCTACACACTCGGTTGATGCGTTTTAATTCGGATCAAGTGTCAAGTTATCTACAACCGGACATTAACAAATTCCCATCTGCCACATAACCGCGGGCACGGCTCTCGAAAGTTTATACCTGCGCAGGGTGTCCCAACTTAGCCCATGACAAGCTCCCGCGATCATCGAAGGAATAGACCTTCACCCAGAAGACCCGATCAGTCTCGGAATCCGGTACATCAAGACATTTCGACAATGGTAAAACAAGAACAAGAAGACCTCCTCGCGTCGACATCCCGATAGTAGCCGCACAGATCTCGCCTCGTGCCACGACCGGATGAGCACTACGCACAACTAGAACCAGCCCTCAAGTTTCCCGAGGTGGCGCCGCAAGTGGTTTCTAGTTTGGACCAACACTTAGACAAGCATTGGCCCGGGGCTAAATAAAGATGATCCCTCGGGATGCGCGACTCCCAAGGGAAAAAATAGGTGGTGGTGAGGCAAATGGTAAAAGTCAATGTTGGGCCTTGCTGGACAAGTTTTATTCAAAGCGAACTGTCAGGGGGGTCCCATAAATCACTCGACCGCGTTAGGAACGCAAAATCCGGGAACATAACACCGGTATGACGGAAGCTAGGGCGGCAAGAGTGGAACAAAACACCAGGCATAAGGCCGAGCCTTCCACCCTTTACCAAGTATATAGATGCATTAATAATATAAGAGATATTGTGATATCCCAACCAAAATCCTGTCCACCATGGAGAAATCTTCAACTTCACCTGCAACTAGCAACGCTGTAAGAGGGGCTGAGCAAAGCGGTAACATAGGCAAGCAACTGTTTGCATGGGAAAGGTGTCAAAGGTTAGGGGTTCATGGCAATATGGGATGGCTGGTCAAACAGGTAATAGGTAGCGCAGCATAGCGAAAGAACGAGGCAACTAGCATAGCAATGATAGTAGTGAGATCCAGGGTAGCGGTCATCTTGCCTGAAATCCCGCAAGGAAGAAGAACGAATCCATGAAGAAGATGAACGGATGAAGCCGAACCAAACGTAGACGAACGAATCCTCACGAACGCAACGAAACAGGAACTAACAAGAAGAAGCACACAACATAGGTAAACACACCACACATGAACAAGGCATGATGCACAACAAGCATGATGCATGACCAAGCTATATGAAGCTACTCATGGCAAGAGATGATGCAAACAAGAACAACACATCAAGGCAAGTTTAAATGAGGCCGGGAACAACATATAACAATTCCGGTAAGTCCTCATATGCATATTTCGAAATTGGTCCAGAACTGAATAAACATTATGTTGAAGTTGTTAAACAGCAAGTTAAAGATCACCATGATGATCTACACGAAATTCTAGTCAAGTTACATATAAAGTTCATTAGATTCGGAGCTACGGCCTAGAAGATATGAGCAAAACAAGTTAAGCATGGCATTGATGCAAAATGCATACAAACATCAAGCAAACACCTCAAAACAAGGATGCAACATGATAATATGAAGCTACATGCAAAAACAAGCAAGTTTCATAAAGAGCACACTCAAAACGGAGCAACGGGGCAACACATGCACACTATACAAGTCATAGCAACAATCATCCAAAACAAAGAACTAGGCATCTTACAAGCATCAAAACAACATGCTACAGCACCCCAACATAATAACAAAAGGCATGGTCATGAATTACACGTAAAGCATAACAAAACATGAACACTGAGCTATCTCCATAAACAACTAGAACATGCTCAAAATGACATGGAGATATTGCAAGTAATAACAATTTCAGACTTTAGCAGAAATAACATCAGGTTGCAATGTTTAGAGCTATCAAACAACATGTTACAGGAACTTATCATGGCAAACAAAGGCATGGCATGAATCTACTAATAGCATATATCAAAAGACCCTTACTGACCATGAGCCAAAAAGGCACGGAAAATATGATGGCACCCATGTAAACATGGCAAGTTATATTATAGATTTGAACATGGCAGAAACAACGATTAGTAGGCATGTTCGTGAGCTCGAACCACTCACTACAGAGCAATACATGGCATGGCAAGGCAACCAACAGTAAGAAGGCATGTTTATGAAGCTAAGCATGGCAAGAGCAAGGTCATAGCATACACGGATCAACTACAACGACCTCGTGAAAATTGAATCTCATGCAAACAATCTGTCAGGAAACATTTTCAAGCAACTTTGGAGCAAGAAATGAACATGTTCCAGCAGGCTATAATTGCAACCAAGAGCATTAATGGATAGAGAAAGACATGTGTATCAAAACATGTTTATAGAACATCTCCAGATTATGCATATAATGATTAGTGGAAGCATGTTAACATAGCAACAAAATATAACAGAATCTGCCAGGAAAAACAGCAACAGCAACTACCCTACTTTACAAGCTCAATGCACTCAGCACACAACTCACAAAAATACATGGTCAACACCCCTAGAAATATGGCATGGCATAGTTCAACATTCATGTAGACATCAACCTCATAGGATGCACACATAAATCATGGCAAAAATGATAAAACAAAGAAGTTATAACAGCTTTAAGAGATTAACATCAACATGTACTCTTCCAACAGCATTTCGGGCATCAAGATGAACTCAAATGAAAATGATGCAATGGAATGAAATGAAGTACTCGTCGGGGTGAACAATTTGACATATTATACGCGCAAAACGGAGCTACGGATGCGAAGATGTGACATGCCAAACATAGCATGATTATGCAAAATCTCGAGGACTTAGAGAAAAACGAGGGGGGAAATCAACCTCGTTCCGGATCCAGATTCGGCCGGCACGGAACCCGAGGTTCGCCGGGGCTGGGGAAGACGGTCGGGACGGCGGTGCTGGGCGAGGGGCGCGGATCCGGCCGCCGCGGACGGAGCTCCTACCGAGGAGGGTTTTCGGCGGCGCAGCCTTGGCCGGCGGGCGTAGGCTAACGCGGGCGGGCGACAGACGCACGGACGGGCGGGCGCGGGCAAGGCGACCTCCGGCGGGGGCGGAGCCGGGCGGCAAGGGCAAGAGGGAGGGCGGCGCGCCGGAGGAGCTCCGGCGAGGCCGGGCGGGCGGCCGCCAGGACGACGCTACGGGACGGGAGGAGGCGGAGGTCATGGTGGTGGCGCCGGCTCATGGCGGCGAGCGCCGGCGAAGCGAGGCGGCGGCGACGGCGGTGCGACGCTGGCCGGGCGGGCCCAGATCCGCCCGGCGGGCTTGACGCGGCCCGGCGGGCGGCGCGCGTGGGAACGGCGGCGGGGACACGGTCGCGACGGGATTGCCGCGGGCGGGCGGCGGACGTGTCCGCGCCGCCGGACATGTCCGCGCGCGCGGAGGGAAAATTAGGGTTTCGTCTGCGAATTCATCCGTGAATTTCGGGGGAGGGGCTAGATTTATAGGTGGAGGGAGCTAGGAGAGTCCAAATGAGGAGCGGTTTTCGGCCACGCGATTGTGATCGAACGACCGAGAGCATGGAGGGGAGTTTGGTGGGTTTTGGGCCACTTTGGAAGGGGTGTTGTGCTGCAACTCAAAGAGGGCTTTCACGGTTACCCGGTTAACCGTTGGAGTATCAAACGGACTCCAAATGGCACGAAACTTGACAGGCGGTCTACCGGTGCTATACCAAGGCCGCTTGGCAAACCTCGGGCCATTCCGAGAAAGTTTAATACCCGCACACGAAAAGATGGAAGAGGGAGACGCCGGGGGACATAGGAGCGCCGGATTGCAAAACGGACAACGGGGAAAAGGCTCGGATGCATGAGACGAACACGTATGCAAAATGAAATGCACATGATGACATGATAAAATGCAGATGATGACATGGCAAAGTGCAACACGCAAGCAAATGACATGGCAACGATGGCGAATAACTGGCATACACCTGGCGCATCGGATCCGGGGCGTTACACTCTTTCTGCGTTGCCACCTGTCGGTGACCCCCTTAGACTATAAAAGGGAGGCCCATGCGCACATAGAAGAGGTTCGGTCCATTCGACACATCCAACACCACTACACGCTCGCGCTCTTGAGCAAGAACATAATACCAACACAAAGCAGCAGTAGGGGTTTTATCTCTCCGGAGAGCTCCGAAGCTGGGTAAAATCCCCGCTTCTCCGCCGATCCGCTCTGCGTCGCCCCTCGCTCCCTTGCCGAACAAGAAGGGGCCCCCTGCCCCATAGGTGCTCGTGCTCCCGCAGAAACCCACGACACCTTTGGCGCGCCAGGTAAGGGGCGTCGAGGTCGTCTTGATCCGATCCGGCGCTCACGCGCTACATCAACATCTTCATCGACATGGCACCAAGAAGAAAACTTCGAGGTAGCCATCTCCGTCGCGATCGCCCTACCGCCACCGAGCAAACAGCGGTGGGGTGGACGCCGCGAGGAGCGGCACCAGCGGAGGGACTCACATCGAACCCGCCCAAGGACAAGGCCCCGCAAGGTTCAGCGTCAGACATCCGCCGCACCCCTCCCAGGAGGTGCAAGATCGACAACGCCACGGCGCCTCGGGCGCCGCGGCTTGCGCTGGAGCAAGGCCAGCTGGTGGGTCGCGGGATGTTCAAGGCCCAAGATGCGCATCAAAGACGCCGCACGAAGCGCTGATGCGGTCACCGGGCGAGACGTTGCTCCTTCTAACACCGTTAGAAGTTTGAGCATGTCTCGCACCTCGCGTCGCTCACCACCGCCACCCAAGACTCCAGAGGAAGCGCCGCCCGAGCCCGCCTACTTCGGATTACCCTCCAAAGCGCACAAGATAGACGATTGGAGGGCCGCTATCTATAGCCTCATTGGCTTCGCCAACGCCGATAAGCCCCGGCAAACGAGCACGTCAAAGCCGCGGCAAGGAGCTCAGGTGGAAGCCGGTGGCGACAAGACCGCTGGGGGGGGCCACCACAGTGCACTCCCCGCCCCGAAGGCCGAGATCGCCAGCTCGCCGGGCCAACCTCGACAACGACTCCACCGCGTCTTCGGACCCGCGAGCTCGCCGCGATCAGCGCCAAGTTCTTCAAGAACGACGGCACGAAGACGCTCGCACTCGCATCGAGCGTCGGAGAGAAGCGCGGCGTCAATCCGACCTGCGCGCTAGGCCCACTGTCGATATGCATGCGCCAGGGGAGCCAGGCGACTTGCCGTATGCGGTAGGTTGCCCTGCGTTCACCCGTGAGCTGCGGCAAGTCCAGTGGCCCAACACCAAGAACTTCAAACCAGACGTGCCCGAGAAGTACGATGGCAGGATACATCCGTCAGAGTTCCTCAGCATCTACACCATCGCGGTGCAGGCTGCCGGAGGACGCGACGAGAAAATTCTTGCCAACTACTTCCCGCTGGTGCTCAAGCCCAACGTCAGATCTTGGCTCATGCACTTGCCGAACAACTCCATCTCTTCGTGGGTGGACCTGTGCCACCAGTTTGTCGGCGCCTTCACAGGCGGCCACAAGCCTCATGGCCAGGAGAGCGACCTTCACTTGCTTGACCGTATGAGGAGAACCCTGCGCAAGTACATACAGAGATTCAGCCAGTGCAGCGCAACATCCCAGATGTCCACCCTGCCATAGCTTATCGCTGCTCCATCGAACGTCGCGAATCGCAGGATGAGGAGGAGATGGCGATGTGCAAGATTAGAGATGTCGATGAGCTGTACGCCCGGCCGACAAGTGTGCATGGGCTGAGGAGGAGGAAAATCCCGGAGAGATCTGCAGGAGCGAAGGATCTCGACAAGGAGGATGCCGCGCCGGCAAGGAAGAACCGGAGGCGGAACAACAGAAAAAGAAAGGCCAAGGATGTGCTAGTTGTCGAGCATTCCGGCGACGGAGGCGGCTCCGACAAGGCCAAAGCTAGTGTGTCCGGCGAGGCTGTGGTAGCCGCCGACAAGCAGGACGGCTCCGGCAAGCAGTATTGCAAGATCCACCGCACCAAGCGCCATGACCTCCAAGCCTGCAAGAAAGTTGAGCAGATGGCGGAGCTACAGAAAGCTGAGTACGAGCGCCGCGACAAGGAGAGGGCCCAGTGTCGGTGTACTAAAGTAGGGGTACCTTAGTACCCCGAACTTGTGCACGGGCAGTCGCAACGCCCCGCGGCAAGGCTTGCCGGGCGCCCGCCAAGACCCTCCGTCATTTCATATTACTGCCATTCAAGAACAAAGCATCAACTAAGAAGACAAGGCCCCGGCAAGAGAAGCTTGCTGGGAAGGACAAAGACCCCGGCAAGAGGAGCTTACCGGGAAGGCCAACCAAGGCGTTTCAGAGACTTGCCACGACGCCCCGCGTGTCCCGGCAAGGCCCGGCGGCCGGCAAGCTTGCCGGCGCGACAAGAGAAGGGCCGCGGCGAGGCGCTTGCCGCGGCAAGGCTGCCACTCTGCGCCAAGCTCCAAAGCAAGATCCAACAACGTGTCACCCTGTGGCCATCCTGTAGCGTGGGCGAGGCGCAGCCAGCCATGCGGTGCGAGGTGGCGCGAAGCCGACAAGGAGGCCATCGTGGCGATCGGTGGCGCCTAACGGTCGCTTCCTGCCTTTGTTAGGGCGACCGGACGGGCATTAAATGCCCTTGTCCCCGCCGCCGAGTTAGGTAGGGGACACTGTTGAACACTGTTGTACCAACCCGCGTTTTTACCTTTCTACCCCTCTTTCTACGCTGCCACCTGTCGGTAACCCCCTTAGACTATAAAAGGGAGGCCCATGCGCATGTAGAAGGGGTTCGGTTCATTCGACTCATCCAACACCACTATACGCTCGTGCTCTCGAGCAAGAACAAATACAAACACAAAGCAGCAGTAGGAGTTTTATCTCTCCGGAGAGCTCCGAAGCCGGGTAAAAACCCAGCGCGTCGCCTCGATCTGCTCTGTGTGCGCCCTCCGCTCCCTTGCCAGACTAGAAGGGGCCCCCTGCCCCATAGGTGTTCATGCTCCCACGAGATCCCCACGACATCTTTGGCGCGCCAGGTACGGGGGCGTCGAGGTCGTGCGTATCTGATCCGGCGTCTGTGCGCACTACATCAGCATCTTCATCAACATGCCACCGAAGAAGAAGACTTCGGAGGTGGCCGCTCCGTCTGCGACCGTCCCACCGCCACCGGAGCAAACGGGCGGTGGGGCGGACGCCGGCGGAGGAGCGGGCGCCAGCGGGGGGACTCGCATCGTCACCCGATCCAAAGACAAGGCCCCGCAAGGTTCAGCATCTGCACATCCACCGCACCCCTCCCAGGAGGTGCAAGATCGACAACGCCAGGGCGCTCCTGGCGCCGTGCTCGCGTTGGAGCAAGGCCAAGCTGGTGGGTCGCGGAACGTTCAAGGCCAGCATGCGCCCCAGCACGTTGGCACGAGCGCAGTGCGGTCGCCTGGACGAGATGCTGCTCCTTCTAACATTGTTAGAAGTTTGAGCATGTCTCGCACCTCACGTCGTTCACCACCGCCACCCAAGACTCCAGAGGAAGCGCTGGCCCGAGCCCAGCTGCTCCTAGACTACCCTCCAGCGCCCGACAAGATCGACGACTGGAGGGCAACCATTTACAGCCTCATCGGCTTCGCCAACGCTGACAAGCCCCGGCAAACGAGCACGTCGAAGCCGCGGCAAGGCGCTCCAGCGGAAGCTGGTGGTGACAAGACCGGCGGGGGTGCCACCACCATGCACTCCCAACCCCGAAGGCCAAGATCGCCGACTCGCCGGGCCAACCTCGACGCTGACTCCACCGCGTCATCGGACCCGCGAACTCGCCGTGATCAACGCCAAGTTCTTCAAGAACGACGACACGAAGACGCTCGTACACGCATCGAGCGCAGAAGAGAAGTGCGGCGTCAATCTGACCAGCGCGCTGGGCCCTCTGTCGATATGCAAGCGCCAGGGGAACCAGGTGACTTGCCGTACGCAGCAGGTTGCCCTGCGTTCACCCGTGAGCTGCGGCAAGTCCAGTGGCCCAGAACCAAGAACTTCAAGCCAGACGTGCCCGAGAAATACGATGGCAGGATACATCCGTCAGAGTTCCTCAGCGTCTACACCATCGCGGTGCAGGCTGCCGGTGGACGCGACGAGAAGATCCTCGCCAACTACTTCCCGCTGGTGCTCAAGCCTAACGTCAGATCTTGGCTCATGCACTTGCCGGACGGCTCCATCTCTTAGTGGGCGGACCTGTGTCATCAGTTTGTCGGCGCCTTCACAGGCGGCCACAAGCCCCATGGCCAGGAGAGCGATCTGCATTTGCTCGTCCGGAAGGAGGGAGAGCCCCTGCACAAGTACATACAGAGATTCAGTCAGGTGCAGCGCAACATCAAAGAAGAAGAGCAAGTCCGGCAAGAGCAGCTCTGATGCCCACTCCGGCAAGCGCACCTCTTCGGAGTGCTGCGCTGCCATCGAGGACGCGCCATCGAGCTCCACCGGCAAGTGCAAGAAGGCAAAGACAGCTTCACAAGAGACCATGTCCGGCAAGCGTAGCTCTGATGCTCACTCCGGCAAGCGCGCCTCCTCGGAGTGCTGCGCTGCCGTCGAGGACGCACCATCGAGCTAGAAGCACAGTCGTTCTTATATTTCTAGGTTATGTTCCTTGAACGACCGTGCCTTGTATGAAAAACCTATGCGCAGAGGAATCGACTCGTGGCTAAGTTGCGCCCTTGATTTGTTTTCGAGTCCGCTCAACAATACAAGTGAGCTGCAACTAGCCCGACGAGGTTTCTTGTCGGAGGCGGCGCCACCAGCGGGCTGCTGATGTTCCGCACTCAGCAAGTGTGCTCGCGCCGGCGAGTTCCCTCAGAGCGTAGGGGTAAAAGCATGCAAGGGATGGAGTCGAGTAAAGGGCATAACATAGCAGTCGGCGTTGTTCAAAGAAGCCCAGCCTTGCCAGGACACAGACGGCAGAAAAGCTAAGTTGCCCAAGTCTGAGCGCAAAGCCCAATCAGTTTCAAATTCTTATGTTATATTCCTTGAACTGCCGCGCTTTGTATGGAAAACCTGTGCGCGGAGGAACCGGCTCGCGGCTAAGTTGCGCCCTTGAGTTGTTTTCGAGTCCGCTCAACAATACAAGTGAGCTGCAACTAGCCCGACGAGGTCTCTTGCCGGAGGCAGCACCGCCAGCGGGCTGCTGATGTTCCGCACTCAGCAAGCGTGCTTGCGCCGGCAAGTTCCCTAAAAGCGTAGGGTAGAGACATACAAGGGAAGCGACAGAATACAGGATACAACATAGCAATCATTGCCATAGAGCGCAATCAGTTTCAAATCTTTAAGGTTATGTTCCCCGAACGGCCGGGCCTTGTATGAAAAACCTGTGCGCGGAGGAATCAACTCGTGGCTAAGTTGCGCCCTTGATTTGTTTTCGAGTCCGCTCAATAATACAAGTGAGCTGCAACTAGCCCCGACAAGGTTTCTTGCCGGAAAGCAGCACCGCCAGCGGGCTGCTGACGTTCCGCACTCAGCAAGCGTGCTCGCACCGGCAAGTTCCCTCAAAGCGTAGGGTAGAAGCATACAAGGCACCGAATCAAGTAAAGGGCATGACATAGCAAGCTTTGCTTAGAATAAAGTTATATATTACGGTAAATAACTTGCCGCACTCTACGGGATTGTTCCTATGGCACATCTGGCAGCGGCAAGAACAAGGAAGGACAGGAAGGGTGCGCCGGCACCTGGGCCCCGACAAGCCGGCATCGCTGGGGGCTGCAAGTACCAAGACCCATCCCTGGCAAGCCAGAGTTGCCGGGGGCTGCGATAACAGATAAGTTTTTCATCCCTCATCATGCATCCTTTTATGGACTGAGGAACGCGAAGTTATATTCCTTGAACGTCTGTGCCTTGTGTGGAAAACCTGTGCGCAGAGGAATCGACTCGTGGCTAAGTTGCGCCCTTGATTTGTTTTCGAGTCCGCTCAACAATACAAGCGAGCTGCAACTAGCCCCGACAAGGTTTCTTGCCGGAGGCAGCACCGCCAGCGGGCTGCTGATGTGCCGCACTCAGCAAGCGTGTTCGCGCCGGCAGGTTCCCTCAAAGCGCAGGGTAAAAACATACAAGGCACAGAAACAAGTAAAGGATGTAACATAGCAGGCTTCTCCTTTTTCATTAAAAAACATCCCATTCGGGTACAGTCCATAAAGGATGAAAAACATGAAAGAGAGGATTACAAGTTCTAAATGCAGCTAAGGCCCGAAGGCTTACAAGCTAAAAAGATAAGATGCCCGTAATCCCATTTCCTGCCCCCCTTTTCAGGAGGTAGGTCAAGGAGGCGAAGAGGGCAAAAGAGGCGCCTAGGCGAACTACGGGTGCCAGAAGACACCAAGAGAGCATCCCCGGGGCCGGCCAGGAGCTTGGCGGAGACGGAGGCGCCGGAGGCAGAGCTCGAAGACGGGGCGGCAGGACGTCAGCACGCTGTCAATGGCACCACGCCCTCGTACTCTGACTTGACGGCCTTGCCGCCAACCCTCTTCCTCTTCTGCAGCCTCCCTACGCCAGCCGCCCAAGGAGACGACCCCGGGGAGTTCAGGAGGCCGGCGACCCGGATGATGGGGTCGCCGGTGGCGCACGAAGCGACGCCCGACGCCTAGTCGGACCCGCCGTCCTTGTCGTCGCTGTCGCTCCCCTCCTTGTCACTCTTGCTCGAGGAGGAGTCTTCGCTATCGGAGGAGCTGTCCACGCAGCATCTCGCCCGGGTGCCGGAGTCCCCGAAGACCTTGACGGAGAGGAGGTCGCCATCCATTAACTTGAAATGGAGGGTAAACCCCGCCATCAAGCTATGGATGCGGGCGAACGTCTTCCACCCTCGATCAAGATACATCACGCCAGGGGCTGGGGATACGATGCTGACTCGCGTGCCGCTGATCCCGCAGCCCCTCATGCGCAATCTCAGCATCTCGGGCAGGTCCGGCTCCATCGCGCTCGCAAACGGAGCCGGAAGCCGGAGACGACGGTGGGGTGCCCGGCGCAGCTTGACAAAGAACTCCCAAGGGTCATGCCCCGTGTGGACCGCCGGGAGGAGAGGAACCGCCGGCGGAGGCGAAGCCGACGCGCCGCCCCGGCCGCCTCTTCCCCTCGCGCCTCGACCTCTCCCTCGACCTCGCCCATGACCGCGCCCCCTCCCTCTCCCCCTTGGGGCTGGTTCTGCCACCACGGGTGCGGGATAGGGAGGGATGCGCTGCCTGGCAGCGACCCTCGCTGCACCGATGAAGGGCCAGGGTTCCCTTCCTCCATGGCGGATGAGAGGAAGGAGAGCAGAAGTTGAAGAAAGGAGAAGATGAGGAAGTGCGGGTTTCTGCGCTCCCCTCTCGCCCTTCTTAAAGGAGCGAGGTGGGGGCTCGGCCGCCCCACTCGACGAATCAGAGCACGGGAAGGGCAGGGAATCGGGGCCGACCCGCTGCCTCCGCCCGTGACGGCTCGGTTTCCCACCTCCGCCGCCCACGACCCCACGCGCATGGGAGCCGCGTGGCGGGGATGCAGAGCCGAGGCGACAGGTGAGATAAATGCGCCCCACCCCGTGATCACGGGGGTGGGCGCCTCAAAAATCACGCACGCCACCCACGCCTCCCACGACGCCGCGATTGACGCGTGCCGTTACGGGAGGACGCGGTGGATACGGAGTGGATTCGGTTGGACCCAGGCCGCGCGTGCCCGTGCACTGTTTTGGGCTTGGCCCAACAGCGCTCGACACTGTGTATGGCCCAGGCCCGGGGGCTCCTGTCGGTGTACTAAAGTAGGGGTACCTTAGTACCCGAACTTGTCTGCAGGGCGTCGTAGCGCCCAGCGGCAAGGCTTGCCTGGCGCCGCGAAGACCCTCCGCTATTTCATATTACTGCCATTCAAGAACAAAGCATCAACTAAGAAGATAAGGCCCGGCAAGAGAAGCTTGCCGGAAGGATAAAGACCCCGCAAGAGGAGCTTGCCGAAGGCCAACAAGGTGCCAGAGACTTGCCGCGACGCTTCAAGGCGTCCGGCAGGTCCAGCGGCCGCAAGCTTGCCGGGCGCGACAAGAGAAGGGTCAGGGCGAGGCGCTTGTCAGCAAGGCTGCCACTCATGCCCAAGCTCCAGCGCATCCAACGACGTGTCACCCTGTGGCCATCCAGTGGCGCGTGGCGGGCGCCAGCAGCCATGCGGTGCGAGGTGGCAAGCGAAGGTGACAAGGAGGCCATCGTGGCAATCGGTGGCGCCTCTAACGGTCGTTCCCTCAAGATCACATAGCGGCGACGGACGGGCATTAATGCCCTTGTCCCCTACCGTCGAGTTAGGTAGGGGACACTGCTGAACACCTTAGTACCCGCTGCTTTTTACCTTTCTACCCCTCTTTCTACGCTGCCACCGTCGGTAACCCCCTTAGACTATAAAAGGGAGGCCCATGCGCACGTAGAAGGGGTTCGGTTCATTCGACTCATCCAACACCACTATACGCTCGTGCTCTCGAGCAAGAACAAATACAAACACAAAGCAGCAGTAGGAGTTTTATCTCTCCGGAGAGCTCCGGCCGGGTAAAAACCCAGCGCCGTCGCCGCGATCGCTCAAGGCGCCCGCCGCCCTTGCGGACTAGAAGGGGCCCCCTACCCCATAGGTGTTCGTGCTCCCACGGGATCCCCACGACACCCAGGGAGGTGGCGGAGGATCCGGCAAGAAGCTTCCCGCCCGGGGCGGGCACCGCGGCAAGGAGACATGCCTCCCGGTGGCCGCGACAAGGACGAAGACGAAGATGAAGATGACGAGATGGAGGGAGATGAGACCAACGACCAGGAATTTCAGAAGGCAACGGAGGTGTTGTGCGTCGACGGCGGGGCTTCTCTGCACACCTCGCACCGCCAACTCAAACAGTGGGCGCGAGAGGTGAGCGCAGCAGAACCGTCCGCTGAATCGCGCAAGCTCCTGAAGTGGTCCAGCACGCCCATCATCTTCGATGTTGAGGATCACCCTGATCGCATCACTGCGGTCGGGTGCTTGCCAATGTTGGTCTCGCCAACAATCCGCAACCTCAAGGTCACGAAGATGTTGGTTGACGGTGGGGCCGGCCTGAATCTGATCTCCTCCGCAGTGCTCAAGAAACTCCAGATCCCAGACAGCGAGCTCGAAGAGACCGGCACCTTTCAGGGAATAAATCCGGGAAGGAGCAAGCCGAAGGGAAAGGTCACACTGCCAGTGACCTTTGGCAGCGAGCTGAATTTTAGGACAGAGAGAGTCACGTTTGACGTTGCTGATTTCCCATTGCCCTACAATGGGATACTAGGCCGCCGGTAACTTGCCAAGTTCATGGCAGCATCTCATTACGCCTACAATGTGCTCAAGATGCCTGGTCCGATAAGTGTAATTTCTGTCCAAAGCGACAAGAAGGATGCACTTATCTGTACCGACAAGATCTACCGGGAAGCAGCAGCCGTAGCAGAGCACAAACCACTTGCCGCTGAAGCTCCCGGGGGGAAGAAGAAGGCCAAGTCCGGCAAGAGTAGATCTGATGCCCACTCCGGCAAGCGCACCTCTTTGGAGTGCTGCGCTACCGTCGAGGATGCACCATCGAGCTCCACCGGCAAGTGCAAAGAGGCAAAGACAGTTTCACAAGAGACTAAGTCCGGCAAGCATAGCTCTGATGCCCACTCCGGCAAACGCGCCTCTTCAGAGTGCTGCACTGCCGTGGAGGACGCGCCATCGAGCTAGAGCGCAGTCGTTCTTAAATTCTTAGTTTATGTTCCTTGAACGGCCGTGCCATGTATGGAAAACCTATGTGCGGAGGGACCGGCTCGTGGCTGAGTTGCGCCCTTACTTTGTTTCGAGTCCGCTCAACAAATGAAAGTGCGCTGCAACCAGCCCGACAAGGTTTCTTGCCGGAAAGCAGCACCGCCAGCGGGCTGCTGATGTTCCGCACTCAGCAAGTGTGCTTGCGCATAAGGGTAAAAACATACAAGGGATGGAACCAAGTAAAGGAGATAACATAGCATTTGGCGCCGTTCAAAGAAGCGCAACCTTGCCAGGACACAGACGACAGAAAAGCTAAGTTGCCCAATTCTGAGCACAAAGCCCAGCCAGTTTCAATTTGTTATGTTATATTCCTTGAACTGCCGCGCTTTGTATGGAAAACCTGTGCGCGGAGGAACCGGCTCGTGGCTGAGTTGCGCCCTTACTTTGTTTCGAGTCCGCTCAACAAATGAAAGTGCGCTGCAACCAGCCCGACAAGGTTTCTTGTCGAAAGCAGCACCGCCAATGGTTGCCGATGTTCCAAGACTCAGCAAGTGTGCTTATACCGCAAGTTCCTAAAAGTGTGGGGTAAAGACATACAAGGAAAGCGGCGAATAAAGGATATAACATAGCCATCACTGCCATAGGGCGCAATCGGTTTCAAATTTTAAAGTTATGTTCCTTGAACGGCCGTGCCTTTGTATGGAAAACCTGGCAGCGGAGGAACCGCTCGTGGCTGAGTTGCGCCCTTGATTTGTTTTCGAGTCCGCTCAACAATACAAGTGAGCTGCAACTAGCCCCGACAAGGTTTCTTGCCGGAAAGCAGCACCGCCAGCGGGCTGCTGATGTTCCGCACTCTGCAAGCGTGCTCGCGCCGGCAAGTTCCCTCAAAGCGTAGGGTAGAAACATACAAGGCCCCGAATCAAGTAAAGGGCATGACATAGCAAGCTTTGCTTAGAATAAAGTTATATATTACAGTAAATAACTCGCCGCACTCTAAGAGATTGTTCTTATGACACATCTAGCAGTGGCAAGGACAAGGAAAGAGAAGGAAGGTGAAGGAAATATGCCCTAGAGGCAATAATAAAGTTATTATTTATTTCCTTTCATATCATGATAAATGTTTATTATTCATGCTAGAATTGTATAACCGGAAACATAATACATGTGTGGATATATAGACAAACAGAGTGTCACTAATATGCCTCTACTTGACTAGCTTGTTAATCAAAGATGGTTGAGTTTCCTAACCATGGACAAAGGAGTTGTCATTTGCTTAACAAGTTCACATCATTAGTTGAATGATCTGATTGACATGACCCATTCCATTAGCTTAGCACCCGATCGTTTAGTATGTTGCTATTGCTTTTATCCATGACTTATACATGTTCCTTTGACTATGAGATTATGCAACTCCGCCATCGTAGGAACACTTTGTGTGCTACCAAACGCGTCAACGTAATCGGGTGATTATAAAGGTGCTCTACAGGTGTCTCCGAAAGTATTTGTTGGGTTGGCGTATTTCAAGATTAGGATTTGTCACTCCGAATATCGGAGAGGTATCTCAGGGTCTTCTTGGTAATGCACATCATATAAGCCTTGCAAGCATTGCAACCAATGAGTTAGTTGCGGGATGATGTATTACGGAACGAGTAAAGAGACTTGCCGGTAACGAGATTGAACTAGGTATTGGATACCGACGATCGAATCTCGGGCAAGTAACATACCGATGACAAAGGAACAACGATGTTGTTATGCGGTCTGACCGATAAAGATCTTCGTAGAATATGTAGGAGCCAATATGGGCATCCAGGTCCCGCTATTGGTTATTGACCGAGACGTGTCTCGGTCATGTCTACATTGTTCTCGAACCGTAGGGTCCGCACGCTTAAGGTTACGATGGCGGCTTATTATGAGTTTTGATGTACCAAGGAGTTCGAGTCCCGGATGAGATTGGGGACATGACGAGGAGTCTCAAATGGTCGAGACGTAAAGATCGATATATTGGACGACTATATTCGAGTTCGGAAAGGTTCCGAGTGATTCGGTATTTTTGGAGTACCGAGAGTTACGGAATTCGTATTGGGCCTCATTGGGCCATACGGGAAAGGAGAGAAAGGGCTCAAGGTGGCGCGCCCTCCTTGCTCTAGTCCGAATTGACTAGGGAAGGGGGGCCTTCCTTCTTCTCTTCTCTCTTCCCTTTCCTTCTCTCCTACCCCCCCTACATGGAAGGATTCCTAGTTGGACTAGGAAAAAGGGAATCCTACTCCCGGTGGGAGTAGGACTCCCCTTGGCGCGCCAAACCTAGGGCCGGCCTCCTCCCTCCCTTGCTCCTTTATATACGGGTGCAGGGGCACCCCATGGACACACAAGTTGATCATTGATCGTTCCTTAGCCGTGTGCGGTGCCCCCTCCACGATATTACACCTCGATCATATTGTAGCGGTGCTTAGGCGAAGCCCTGCGGCAGAGAACATCAAGATCGCCACCACGCCGTCGTCTTGTGGAACTCCCCTCGAGCCTCTACTGGATTGGAGATGGAGGGTGCGCCATCGAGCTGTCTGCGTGTCAAGAACTCGGAGGTGCCGGAGTAACGGTGCTTGGATCAGTTGGACCGGGAGGACGTACGACTACTTCCTCTACATTGCGTCAACGCTTCCGCTTCGGGTTCACGAGGGTACGAGACAACACTCTCCTCTCTCTTGCTATGCATCACCATGATCTTGCGTGTGCGTAGGAAATTTTTGAAACTACTACGCTCCCCAACAAAGGGCATCCGAGCCTAGGTTTTATGGTTTGATGTTATATGCACGAGTAGAACACAAGTGAGTTGTGGGCGATATAAGTCATACTTGCTTACCAAAGATGTCATACTTTGGTTCGGCGGTATTGTTGGATGAAGCGCCCGACCGACATTACGCCAGACGCTTACGCGAGACTGGTTTTACCGCCGTGCTTTGCACACGTGTGACTAGCGGTGTCTGCTTTCTCCAACTTTAGTTGAACCGAATGTGGCTACGCCCGTCCCTTGCGAAGGTTAAAACAGCATCAACTTGACAAACTATCGCTGTGGTTTTGATGCGAGGTGAGATTGGTTCTTGCTTAAGCCCGTAGCAGCCACGTAAAACTTGCAACAACAAAGTAGAGGACGCCTAACTTGTTTTTGCAGGCATGTTGTGATGTGATATGGCCAAGACATGATGCTATATTTTATTGTATGAGATGATCATGTTTTGTAACCGGTTATCGGCAATGGCAGGAGCCATATGGTTGTCGCTTATTGTATGAAATGCAACGCATCTGTAATTGCTTTACTTTATCACTAAGCGGTAGCGATAGTCGAGAAGCAATAGATGGCGAAACGACAACGATGCTACGATGGAGATCAAGGTGTCGCTACCGGTGACGATGGTGATCATGATGGTTCTTCGGAGATGGAGATCACAAGCACAAGAAGATGATGGCCATATCATATCACTTATATTGATTGCATGTGATGTTTATCCTTTATGAATCTTATCTTGCTTTGATTGACGGTAGCATTTTAAGATGATCTCTCACTAAAATTATCAAGTAGTGTTCTCCCGAGTATGCACCGCTGCCAAAGTTCGTCGTGCCTGCACACCACGTGATGATCGGGTGTGATAAGCTCTCGTCCATCTACAACGGTGCAAGCCAGTTTTGCACACGCAGAATACTCAGTTAAACTTGACGAGCCTAGCATATGCGATATGGCCTCGAACACGAGACCAAAGGTCGAGCGTGAATCATATAGTAGATATGATCAACATAGTGATGTTCACCATTGAAAACTACTCCATCTCACGTGATGATCGGTCATGGTTTAGTTGATTTGGATCACGTGATCACTTAGATGACTAGAGAGATGTCTGTCTAAGTGGGAGTTCTTAAGTAATATGATTAATTGAACTTAAATTTATCATGAACTTAGTCCTGGTAGTATTTTGCAAATCATGTTGTAGATCAATAGCTCGCGTTGTTGCTTCCCTGTGTTTATTTTTGATATGTTCCTAGAGAATATTATGTTGAAAGATGTTAGTAGCAATGATGCGGATTGGATCCGTGATCTGAGGTTTATCCTCATTGCTGCACGGAAGAATTATGTCCTTGATGCACCGCTAGGTGATGCACCTATTGCAGAGCGGATGCAAACGTTATGAACGTTTGGCTAGCTCAATATGATGACTACTTGATAGTTTAGTGCACCATGCTTAATGGCTTAGAATCGGGACTTCAAAGACGTTTTGAACGTCATGGACCATATAAGATGTTCTAGGAGTTGAAGTTAATATTTCAAGCAAATACCCGAGTTGAGAGATATGAAGTCTCCAACAAGTTCTATAGCTAAAAGATGGAGGAGAATCGCTCAACTAGTGAGCATGTGCACAGATTGTCTGGGTACTACAATCGCTTGAATCAAGTGGGAGTTAATCTTCCAGATAAGATAGTGATTGATAGAATTCTCTAGTCACCATCACCAAGTTAGTAGAACTTCGTGATGACCTATAATATGCAAGGGATAACAGAAACTATTCCCAAGCTCTTCGCGATCGACGAAGGTAGAAATCAAAGAAAAACATCAAGTGTTGATGGTTGACAAGATCACTAGTTTCAAGAAAAGGGCAAAGGGAAGAAGAGGAACTTCAAGAAGAATGGCAAGCAAGTTGCTGCTCAAGTGAAGAAGCCCAAGTCTGGACCTAAGCCTGAGACTGAGTGCTTCTACTGCAAAGGGACTGGTCACTAGAAGCGGAACTACCCCAAGTAATTGGTAGATAAGAAGGATGGCAAAGTGAACAAAGGTATATTGGATATACATGTTATTGATGTGTACTTTACTAGTGTTAATAGCAACCCCTCGGCATTTGATACTGGTTCAGTTGCTAAGAGTAGTAACTCGAAACAGGAGTTGCAGAATAAACAGAGACTAGTTAAGGATGAAGTGACGATGTGTGTTGGAAGTAGTTCCAAGATTGATATGATCATCATCGCACTCTCCCTATACTTTCGGGATTAGTGTTGAAACTAAATAAGTGTTATTTGGTGTCTCATTAAGCATAAATATGATTTGATCATGTTTATTGCAATACGGTTATTCATTTAAGTTAGAGAACAATTGTTGTTCTGTTTACATGAATAAAACCTTCTATGGTCATACACACCAACAAAAATGGTTTGTTGGATCTCGATCGTAGTGATACACATATTCATAATATTGAAACCAAAAGATGCAAAGTTAATAATGATAGTGCAACTTATTTGTGGCAATCGCTGCTTAAGTCATATTGGTGTAAAGCGCAAGAAGAAACTCCATGCTGATGGGATTTTGGAATCACTTGATTATGAATCACTTGATGCTTGCGAATCATGCCTCTTGGGCAAGATGACTAAAACGCCGTTCTCCGGAACATTGGAGCGAGCAACAAGATTTGTTGGAAATCATACATACTGATGTATGTGGTCCAATGAATATTAAGGCTCGCGACAAGTATCATTATTTTCTAACCTTCACAGATGATTTGAGCAGATATGGGTATATCTACTTGATGAAACATAAGTCTGAAACGTTTGAAAAGTTCAAAGAATTTCAGAGTGAAGTAGAGAATCATCGTAACAAGAAAATAAAAGTTTCTACGATATGATCGCAGAGGTAAAATATTTACGAGTTTGGCCTTCAGTTAAAACAATGTGAAATAGTTTCACTAATCACGCCACCTGGAACACCACAGTGTAATGGTGTATCCGAACGTCATAACCGTACTTTATTGGATATAGTACAATCTATGATGTTTCTTACCGATTTACCACTATAGTTTTGGGGATATGCATTAGAGACATCTGCATTCACGTTAAAAAGGGGCACCATCTAAAGTCCGTTGAGACGACACAATATGAAATGTGGTTTGGCAAGAAACCAAAATTGTCGCTTCTTAAAGTTTGGGATTGTGATGCTTATATGAAAAAGGTTTCATCCTAATAAGCTCAAACCCAAATCGGAGAAATATGTCTTCATAGGATACCCAAAGGAGACTGTTGGGTACACCTTCTATCACAGATCCAAAGGCAAGATATTCGTTGCTGAGAATGGATCCTTTCTAGAGAAGGAGTTTCTCTCGAAAGAAGTGAGTGGGAGGAAAGTAGAAAACTTGATAAGGTAATTGTACCTTCTCCTTATTGAAAGTAGTTCATCACGTAAATCTGTTCTTGTGACTACTACACCAATTAGTGAGGAAGCTAATGATGATGATCATGTAACTTCAGATCAAGTTACTACCGAATCTCGTAGGTAAACCAGAGTGAGATCCGCGCCAGAGTAGTACGGTAATCCTGTTCTGGAAGTCATGTTACTAGACCATGATGAACTTGCGAACTATGAAGAAGCGATGGTGAGCCCAGATTCCGCGAAATGGTTTGAGGCCATGAAATCTGAGATGGGATCCATATATGAGAACAAAGTATGGACTTTGGTTGACTTGCCCGATGATCGGCAAGCCATTGAGATTAAATGGATTTTCAAGAGGAAGATGGACGCTGATAGTAGTGTTACTATCTACAAAGCTAGAATTGTCGCAAAAGGGGTTTTCGACAAGTTCAAGGTGTTGACTACGATGAGAGTTTCTCACTCATATCTATGCTTAAGTCTGTCCGAATCATGTTAGCAATTGCCACACTTCATGAAATCTGGCAAATGGATAACAAAACTGCAATCCTTAATGGATTTATTAAAGAAGAGTTGTATATGATGCAACCAAAAGGTTTTGTCAATCCGAAAGGTGCTAACAAAATATGCGACTCCAAATGATCCATCTATGGACTGGTGCAAGCATCTCGAGTTAGAATACACGCTTTGATAAGTTGATCAAAGCATATAGTTTTATACAAACTTGCGTGAAGCCTCAGATTTACAAGAAAGTGAGTGGGAGCACTACAAAGATTTCGATAAGTATATGTATGACATATTGTGGATCGAAATAATGTAGAATTATTCTCGAAAGCACAAAGGAGTGTTTGAAAGGAGTTTTTCAAATGAAGACCTCGGTGAAGCTGTTACATATTGAGCATCAATATCTATAGAGATAGATCAAGACGCTTGATAAGTTTTTTCAATGAGAACATACCTTGACAAGATTTTGAAGTAGTTCAAAATGGAATACCAAAGAAAGAGTTCTTGCCTGTGTTACAAGGTGTGAAGTTGAGTAAGACTCAAAACCCACCACGGCAGAAGATAGAAAGAGAATGAAAGTCATTCCCTATGCCTTGGCCATAGGTTCTATAAAGTATGCTATGTCAGTGTACCAGATCTATTGTATACCCTACAATCGAGTTAAGCAAGGAGTACAATGGTGATCTAGGAGTAGATCACAGGACAGCGGTCAAAATTATCCTTAGTGGAATAAGGATATGTTTCTCGATTATGGAGGTGACAAAAGGTTCGGTAAGTAAAAGGGTTACGCCAATGCAAGTTTTGACACCAATCTAGATGACTCTAAGTCTCGGTCTAGATACATATTGAAAGTGGGAGCAATTAGCTAGAGTAGCTACGCATGGAGTATTGTTGACATAGAAATTTGCAAAATACTTACGGATCTGAATATGACAGACCTGCTGACTAAAATTATCTCACAAGCAAAACATGATCACACCTTAGTACTCTTTGGGTGTTAATCACATAGCGATGTGAACTAGATTACGACTCTAGTAAACCCTTTGAGTGTTGGTCACATATTGATGTGAACTATGGGTGTTAATCACATGGTGATGTGAACTATTGCTGGTAAATCACATGGCGATGTGAACTAGATTATTGACTCTAGTGCAAGTGGCAGATCAAGGAAATATGCCCTAGAGGCAATAATAAAGTTATTATTTATTTCCTTTCATATCATGATAAATGTTTATTATTCATGCTAGAATTGTATTAACCGGAAACATAATACATGTGTGGATATATAGACAAACAGAGTGTCACTAGTATGCCTCTACTTGACTAGCTTGTTAATCAAAGATGGTTGAGTTTCCTAACCATGGACAAAGGAGTTGTCATTTGATTAACAAGGTCACATCATTAGTTGAATGATCTGATTGACATGACCCATTCCATTAGCTTAGCACCCGATCGTTTAGTATGTTGCTATTGCTTTTATCCATGACTTATACATGTTC
The DNA here is from genome assembly GCA_021437245.1 of Aegilops speltoides. Taxonomy (NCBI): domain Eukaryota; kingdom Viridiplantae; phylum Streptophyta; class Magnoliopsida; order Poales; family Poaceae; genus Aegilops; species Aegilops speltoides. The sequence continues at coordinate 10,696 of JAHHZJ010001008.1, read as the reverse complement.
CTTTGACTATGAGATTATGCAACTCCTGCTTACCGTAGGAACACTTTGTGTGCTACCAAACGTCACAACGAATCGGGTGATTATAAAGGTGCTCTACAAGTGTCTCCGAAAGTATTTGTTGGGTTGGCGATTTCAAGATTAGGATTTGTCACTCCAATATCGGAGAGGTATCTCGTGGCCTTCTCGGTAATGCACATCATATAAGCCTTGCAAGCATTGCAACCAATGAGTTAGTTGCGGGATGATGTATTACGGAACGAGTAAAGAGACTTGCCGTAACGAGATTGAACTAGGTATTGATACCGACGATCGAATCTCGGCAAGTAACATACCGATGACAAAGGAACAACGATGTTGTTATGCGGTCTGACCGATAAAGATCTTCGAGAATATGTAGGAGCCAATATGGGCATCCAGGTCCCGCTATTGGTTATTGACCGAGACGGTCTCGGTCATGTCTACATTGTTCTCGAACCGTAGGGTCCGCACGCTTAAGGTTACGATGATGCTTATTATGAGTTTTGATGTACCGAAGGAGTTCGAGTCCCGGATGAGATCGGGGACATGACGAGGAGTCTCAAATGGTCGAGACGTAAAGATCGATATATTGGACGACTATATTCGGAGTTCGGAAAGGTTCCGAGTGATTCGGGTATTTTTCGGAGTACCGGAGAGTTACGGGAATTCGTATTGGGCCTCATTGGGCCATACGGGAAAGGAGAGAAAGGGCTCAAAAGGTGGCCGCGCCCCTCCCCTTGCTCTAGTCCGAATTGGACTAGGAAAGGGGGGCGCCCCCTTCCTTCCTTCTCCTTCTCTCTTCCCTTTCCTTCTCTCCTACTCCCCCTACATGGAAGGATTCCTAGTTGACTAGGAAAGGGAATCCTACTCCGGTGGGAGTAGGACTCCCCTTGGCGCAAACCTAGGGCCGCCCTCCTCCTCCCTTGCTCCTTTATATACGGGGCAGGGGCACCCCATGGACACACAAGTTGATCATTGATCGCCTTTAGCCGTGTGCGGTGCCCCTCCACGATATTACACCTCGATCATATTGTAGCGGTGCTTAGGCAAAGCCCTGCGACAGAGAACATCAAGATCGCCACCACGCCGTCGTCTGACGGAACTCCCCTCGGAGCCTCTATCGGATTGGAGATCGAGGGTGCGCCATCGAGCTGTACGCGTGTCAAGAACTCGAAGGTGCCGGAGTAACGGTGCTTGGATCGGTTGGACCGGGAGGACGTACGACTAGTTCCTCTACATTGCGTCAACGCTTCCGCTTCGGTCTACGAGGGTACGTAGACAACACTCTCCCCTCGTGTTGCTATGCATCACCATGATCTTGCGTGTGCGTAGGAAATTTTTTGAAATTACTACGTTCCCCAACAGAAGGTGCGCCGGCACCTGGATCCCGGCAAGCCAGAGTTGCTGGGGGCTGCGAATGCCGAGATTTACCCCTGGCAAGCCATAGTCGCCGGGGGCTGCGATATCAGATAACCTTTTCATTCATCATCATGCATCCTCTTATGGACTGGGAAACGCGAAGCCGCGTCCTGGAACGGCCGTGCCTTGTATGAAAAGCCTCTGCGCGGAGGAATCGACTCGTGGCTAAGTTGCGCCCTTGATTTGTTTTCGAGTCCGCTCAACAATACAAGTGAGCTGCAACTAGCCCCGACAAGATTTCTTGCCGGGGGCAGCACCGCCAGCGGGCTGCTGATGTTCCGCACTCGGCAAGTGTGCTTGCGCTGGCAAGTTCCCTCAAAACGTAGGGTAAAGACATACAAGGCATAGAGTCAAATAAAGGATACGACATAGCAAGCTTCCCCTTTTTTCATTAAAAAACAACCCATTCGAGTACATTCCATAAAGGATGAAAAACATGAAAGAGAGGATTACAAGTTCTAGATGCAGCTAAGGCCCAAAGGCTTACAAACTAAAAAGATAAGATGCCCGTAATCCCTTTCCTGTCCCCCTTTTCAGGAGGTAGGTCAAGGAGGCGAAGAGGGCAAAAGAGGCGCCTAGGTGAACTACGGGTGCCAGAAGACACCAAGAGAACATCCCGGGGGCCAGCTGGGGGCTTGGCGGAGACGGAGGCGCCGAAAGAAGAGCTCGAAGACGGGGCGACAGGACGTCAGCACGCTGTCGAGGGCACCACGCCTCAGATTCGACTTGACGGCCTTGCCGCCAACTCTCTTCCTTCTTCCGCAGCCTCCCTCGCCAGCCGCCCAAGGAGACGCACTCCGGGAGTTCAGGAGGCCGGCGACCGGATGATGGGGTCGCCGGTGGCGACGAGGCGACGCCTCGACGCCTAGTCGGGCCCGGGCCTGCCGTCAGCTGCCGCTTCCTCCTCGCCACTCGCCGAGGGGAGTCTTCACATCGGAGGAGCTGCCACGCAGATCTCGCCCGGTGCCGGAGTCCCCAAGACCTTGACGGAGAGGAGGTCACCTCCATTAACTTGAAATGGAGGGTAAACCCCGCCGCCAAGCTGTGGATACGGGCGAACGCCTTCCACCTCGATAGAGATACATCATGCCGGGGCCGGGATACGACGCTGACTCAAGGTGCTGATCCCGCAGCCCCCTCATGCGCAATCTCAGCGCTCGGGCGGTCCGCCCATCGCTGCAAACGGAGCCGGAAGCCGGAGGCGACGACGAGGTGCCCGGCGCAGCTTGACGAAGAACTCCCAAGGGTCATCACCGTGTGGGACCGCCGGGAGGGAGGAACCGCCGCGGAGGCGGCCGACGCCCGCCTCGCCGCCTCTTCCCCGCACAAGGCCGACCTCGACCTCGCCCGACCGCCTCCGCCTCTCCCTTGGGGCTGGTTCTGCCATCACGGGCGCGGGATAGGAGGGATGCGCCACCGGCAGCGACCCTCGCCGCCACCGGCGAAGGGTTGTGATTCCTTCCTCCATGGCGGATGATAGGAAGGGAGCAGAAGTTGAAGAAAGGAGAATATGAGGAAGTGCGGATTTTTGCGCCCCTTCCGCCTTTTTTTAGGAGCGAGATGGGGCTCGGCCGCCTGGCCAGCCAATCGTGAGCACGGGAGAGCAGGAGTCTGGCTGACCACTGCCTCCGCCTGCGACGGCTCGGTTTCCCACTTCCACCGCCCATGACCCCATCGTGCATGGGGGCCGCGTGGCATTGATGCGCAGCCAAGGCGACGGATGAGGTGACTTCGCCCGCCTGCGATCACGGGGTGGGCGCCGAAAATCGCTAAGGCCACCCACGCCCCACGACGCCGCTGATTGACGCGCGCTGCTACGGGAGGGCGCGGTGGATACGGAGGGATTCGATTGACCTGCATCAAGCGTTCGCAGACCGCTTTGGGCCTGGCCTAACAGCTGCACCGTAGTATGGCCCAGTTCCCGGGATCCTGCCGGTAGATTTCAAAGTAGGGGTACCTTAGTACTCGAACTTGTGCACGGGCGGTTGCAGCACTTCGTGGCAACACTCGCCGGGCGCCCGCCAAGACCTCCGCTATTTCCGCTTTTACTGCCATTCAAGAACAAAGTATTAACCAAATAGACAAAGCCCCGGCAAGAGGAGCTTGCCGAAGTACGAGGCCCCGAAGAAGAGCTTGCCGAAGACCAACCAAGGCGCTTCAGAAAATCTTGCCGCGACGCTCACAAGGCCCCAAGAAGGCCAGCGACCGCAAGCTTGCCGCACGACAAGAGAAGGGTCAGCGCGAGGCGCTTGTCACAGGGCGAGGCTGCCACCCTGCACCCAAGCTCCAAATAAGATCCAACGACGCGTCACCCTGTGGCCATCCCAGAGCACGCGGCGCAGGCGCCAGGCAGCCATGCGGTGCGAGGTGGCGTTTAAGCCGACAAGGAGGCCATCGTGGCGATCGTGGCGCCCCTAATGGTCGCTTCCTTGCAATCAAGCGACCGGACGGCATTAAATGCCCTTGTCCCCCGCCACGAGTTAGGTAGGGACACTGCTGGACACCGCTGTACCAACCCGCGCTTACTCTTTTACCCTCTTTCTCGCATACCGTCGCACATTCTTTAGACTATAAAAGGGAGGCCCATGCGCACGTAGAAGAGGTTCGGTCCATTCGACACATCCAACACAACTACACGCTTGCGCTCTTGAGCAAGAACATAATACTAACACAAAGCAGCAGTACGGGTTTTATCTCTCCGGAGAGCTCCAAAGCTGGGTAAAATCCCCCGCGTGCTCCTGCCTCGATCTGCTCTGTGTGCGCCCTCCGCTCCCTTGCCGGACAAGAAGGGGCAACCTGCCCCATAGGTGCTCATGCTCCCGCAGAAACCCACGACACTATGCTTAAAGGCCGCTAAGGCTTCTGCATCCGGACAGTTGACGATCTGGTTCTTTTTAGTTAGAACCTGGTCCAGAATTTCCTGGCTGACTCTTCGGGCTGTTGAACTATGTGACTTAAGTCATCGGCATCCGGAGGTCGGACGTATGTACCTTGGAAGTTGTCGCGGAAGGCGTCTTCCAAGTCCTCCCAGCTGCCAATAGAGTTTTCTGGCAGGCTGTTTAACCAGTGCCAAGCTTGTCCCTTGAGTTTTAGCAGGATGTATTTGATGGCACGAATATCATCACCGCGGACCATGTGAATATGGAGAAGAATATCCTCAATCCATACCGCGGGATCTGTTGTTCCATCATATGATTCGATATTCACGGGTTTAAACCCTTCTGGGAATTCTTGCTCCATTACTTCATCAGTGAAGCAGAGGGGGTGTGCAGCGCCTCTATACCGGGCCAAGTCGCGTCATAGCTCGGATGGAGTCTGTCTGCGGTTTTCGGCGCGGGCGTGGTTATGGTTGTCACGTCCAGCTAGATAGCCATCGTCGCTGTCGGCATTCTGGGAACGGGGGTCCCCAGACTTGCCTGCCTGCGGCCCATGATGTGGCGCTGCTAGCGGGCCTGTACGACCCATCTTCATCAGCAAGGCATTCAAGACCCTCGCGAGGCGGATGACACAAGACCTCCTCAGGAGCGGCCTCGCCAGGTTGGCTCGCGAGGGGCAGAGAGATCATGGCAAGGCAAACCTTGCGAGGCTCTCGTGACGTGCGCCATGACGAACAAGACCAGGCGGGCGCCAGCGCGCGCAGCGTCCTTGTTTCCTCTTTGGTGCTAAGGAAGCAAGCGCAGGCGCGGAGTATCAAGGCATCAAGCAAAGGTTTCCATATCAGTGCAACAAGACCAAGACCAGTAGGACGGAGGTCACCATGGAGCCCAAGACGGCGTCACCACCAGATCCTATTGTAGGCGAAGACCGCTTTTGTCAGGATAAGTTGTATTGGCTGTCCCCTTTCAAATTGGCCATTGTTGGATCCCTTCCCGCTCAATATTTGGGAAGAGGACCAGGGCCTATATAAGTAGAACTAGCCACCATAGTAGAGGCAACTGATCTGATCCGAAACCCGTCGAGTCCTCGACTAATCCTAGCCACACACCAAGCACAAGAACACCTCAACCTCAGGAGGCTGTTCTTCCAGTTGTACTGTTCATCATTAGCCCAAGAGGCAATCCACCACCCCCACACTAGAGTAGGATATTACACCACAACGGTGGCCCGAACCAGTATAAATCTTGTGTCTTTTGTGTTGTGAGTTCATCGAGTTCGTCCGCGGGATCGTATTGAGCCAGGGCGTGGATCAGTAGGGAGGAAATCTCCGCGCGCACCGCAGTGTTCGAACCTTGAGGGTTTTGCTAGAACCTGAGATCCGACATTTGGCGCGCCAGGTAGGGGTGTGCTGGAGCTTCCTTTCCGTCGTTCCACGTCCAATCGCTACATCGTCCCCATGGCGGATGCTCGCCGTGCTCGTGCTGAGCGCCAGGCTGCCCTGGCCACCTGCGTCGCACAGACGGCTCCCATCGGTGGGCCACCTCGTCATTCCCCGTATCCTGCCATCAAAGCCGCCACCGGCCCGGCGGGGAACAAGAAGCAAGCGTCCTTGCTGCACCCCTCGGTGCAGCGGGACGGCTGCACCGCCACCCCATCGCTGACCCCAGTCGGCTCCTCGTCCCACGGTCATCGCGTTCCCATGGATGCGCGGGCCATGCTCCTCATGGCGCACGAGCTCCTGCGCTACCGCCCGGTCGACGACCTCTACGAGGACTGGCTCGACCACATCACCGAGCTCGTCCCCACCGCAGGGGCTCCCCTGCACCGTCCCTCTCTTCGCCTCGCGCTCCGCCAGCTACAGGCGACGTAGCTCACGGAGCGCCTCCACCACCTCAGCCCCAAGACGGCGCCCTGGCGCCAAGGCGCGCGGCTCCATGACGCGACCCGCCGCGTCCAACACCCGCACATGAAGAAAGAAGTTGCCAAGAAGTCCCTCGACCACAAGAGAACGCTCCGCGACTCCTCGCACCGCCGCGGCAGGGCCTCGCGCCGCTCGTTGTGGCGGCACATGGGCATCAGGACCAAGCTCCACCTCCAAGACGGGCTCTGGCGACCACGGCCGGCTGTCGTGCCTTCACCCCCGAGCTGCGTAGCGTCGCCTGGCCGGGAAAGTTCAAGCCAGATCTGCCTCCTCGCTACAACGGTACCCCTGACCCCGCGGAGTTCCTGCAGCTCTACGAGCTGAGCATCGAGGCGGCCAACAGAGACGAGAAAGTCATGGAGAACCGGTTCCCCATGGCGCTCAAAGACGGCGCCCGTTCTTGGCTCCTAAACCTGCCTCCGGGCACGATCTCCTCCTAGGACGAGATGCTCGACCGCTTCATCGCCAACTTCCAGGGCACTCGTGACTGCCCGCCGGCCGCGCGTGAGCTGCACCGTGTCAAGTAACAACCAGGGGAGACCCTCCAGAAGTATATCCAGCGCTTCAACAACATTCGCCTCAAGATCCCCAAGGTGACGGAAGAGGCCATCATCTCCGCGTTCTCTGATGGCGTCCGCGACGTCAAGATGAAGGAAGAGCTTGCTATCCACGAAGAGATGTGCACATCTCAGGAGCTGTTCAACCTAGCGACCAAGTGTGCAAGAGCTGAGGAAGGGCGCCTCTCCCTCCTTGAGCTACCGGCTGTGGACCCGGAGGAGAAGAAGGCCAAGGCCAAGGACGTGAAGCACAAGGGAGCAGCCGTGCTCGCAGCAGAGCCGGACACTAAGCAAGGCAGAGACCAGCCCGAGTCATCCAAGAGCAGCCGACTATTTTGCGCCTTCCACAACCTGAACACCCACAACACCAGTGACTGCCAAGAGCTCAGGGCCATTCGTGAAGGACGCTTTGGTCGACGCCCCGAGCGCGGCGACCGGGGCTACGACCAAGGAGGACGACGTGGTGGCGGGCGCTGGGACGACCGTGGCCCGCGTCAGGAGTGGCGTGACCGACCTCCTGAGGACCACTGGCAGGATCTTCCTCGTGAGGGCACCTGGAGGGACCAGCTGTCAGATGTGGGGTTCCGGCGAACCCTTAAGGTTCGAACTCTGGGATGCGCGCGGAGATTTCCTCCCTACCGATCTACGTCCTAGCTCACTAAGATCTCGCGGATGAACTCGACGAACTCACAACACAAAGAGACGAGATTTATACTGGTTCGGGCCACCGTTGTGGTGTAATATCCTACTCCAGTGTGTGGTGGTGGATTGCCTCTTGGGCTGATGAAGAACAGTACAAGGGGAAGAGCAGCCTCCTGAGGTTGAGGTGCTCTTGTGCTTGGTGTGTGTGAGGATGGAATGAATCTGGTCCAAGTTTAGTTGCCTTCTACGGTGGTGGCTAGTCCTATTTATAGAGGCCCTGGTCCTCTTCCCAAATATCGAGCGGGAAGGGAACCAACATTGGCGGCTAATTTGAAAGGGGACAGCTAGTACAAGCTATCCTGACAAAAGTGGGCTTCGCCTGCGAAAGGGCTCTGGTGATGACACCGTCTTGGGCTCCACGGTGACCTCCGTCCTGCTGGGCGGTCGGTCTTGGTCTTGTTGCATGGATAAGGAAACCTTTGCTTGATGCCTTGGTACTCCGCCCCTGCGCTTGACCCCTTTGCACCAAAGAGGAAACAAGAACGCTGTGCACGCTGGCGCCCGCCTGGCGCCCACCTGGTACCGGTCATCATGGCTCACATCACGAGAGCCTCACGAGGTTTGCACTGCCTTGATATCTCCGCCCCTTGCAAGCCTGCCTGGGGAGGCTGCTCCTAAAGAGGTCTTGTGTCGTCCGCCTCACGAGGCTTGGCCCCTCGCGAGGGTCTTGGATCCCTTGTTGATGAAGATGGGCCATATAGGCCTACCAACCTAGCCATGCTCTGGGCCGCAGGCAGGCAAGTAGGGGACCCCCATTCCCAGAATGCTGACAGTAGCCCCCGAGCCCAAGGCGCGCTCGGGCTTGGCTTCGAGGCGAAGCCAAAGGTCAAGCGTGGAGCACCGCGGGCCCCAAAAGCATGCGGCCTTGGTTGACGCGTGGTGGTTTGATTGGACGTGTGCATCTCCGCTTCCCCACGCTGCCTCGGCAGCTGCCCAACTTGACAAAAGGCCGACGCAGGCAACAGTTGCCCTTACTGTTCCCTTTCGCCTTGCCTCAGATCCCCTTTCTTGCTCCTTGCCGCCGAGACCTCCAGATCCGTTCAGTCCTTCTCCGCATCCAAGATCAATGCCGCCGCGCAAGGTCAAGCCGTCCTCGGCGCCCGCCTGGTACACGCTCGCACTTGAGGTGCCCAACATCTCGGAGAAGAGCCTCGCTTCCACGCGCTTGCTCACGGCGGGGGAGAGCAATGAATGGGGGAAGACGGAACTCTAGCCAGCCTCCAGTGTATCGGAGCCTGAGGGAAGCACCTTCTTCCCCTTCTTCTCAAGCAGCATCGCCGCCGGGTTGGTCCCCCTTTCTCTGATTTCTTCTATGAAGTCCTCGACCATTACGGGCTACAGGCGCTGCATATCCATCCCAACTCCATCCTCCTCCTATCTATCTTTGCCTACTATTGCGAGGCATACCTGGGTGTGATGCCATCCGTGGCTCTCCTGCGCCACTTCTTCTTTCTTTGCGTTGATGAGCGACAAGCCTCCGGATGCGCCAATTTCGTCACAGCTGGCAAGGCTAACTCGATCTCGAGCACCGGGAAGAGGGCCGACAACATCAGGACCAAGTGGGTCATGATGGATGCTAGGTTCATTCACCCGTGCTTGGTGCTGCCGATAGAGGCGCCCTAGTCTCTAAAGAGGTGGTCTCGTGGTAAGCTTGTCGACGAGCGCGTGTCGCCGGTGTTGGATCAGATGGTGACCGACCTGAAGCCTGGCAACGCGAAGGTGGCCAAGGTGACAGGGGCCTCGCTCCTAAGGGAGTTCCTGACGCTCCGCGTGCCACCGTCCCAAGCGCATGCACGCCCCTTGTGGAGGCTTGGAGACGTGAAGGATGATGCTCGCCTGAGGCCGGAGGCCCTTCCTGACGATGAATTGGCCGCCGTCTTGCGCCTCCTAGTCGGGGAAAACTAGGAGTAACCGCCCTGCGTCTTCACCCCTTTGTTCTGTTGCGAGGACTGGGAGCCAATGGTGTCCTCCAGGCCGACCTTCGATGCGCGCGGGCTGGTGCCGCCACGCCCGGAGGTTTGCGTGCCGAATTCACGGTGATGCTTTCTTCTGAGGAGTCCCTCGAGAGGGAGGAAGAAGAGGTGGACTTGGAGGCGACCCCCGAGGGGACGGGGGATGCCTCCCCCTCGAGCAAGGCCGACACCCTCCGCAGCATGCCGAACGATGCTGAGATCGACGTCCGTCAGGAGGAGGGGGAGATGTCCGCCGTCTCGACGAGAGGTAGATCATCACTGGTCTCCCGGAACGCCACCCTGTCGTGGGGTTCTGCGGAGCATGATCACCTATGGGGCAGGGAGCCCCTTCTAGTCCGGCGAGGGAGCGGAGGGCGCACGCAGAGCAGATCGAGGTCGAGCGCGCGGGGGAAACGGGCGATTTTTACCCAGCTTTGGAGCTCTCTGGAGAGATAAAACTCCTACTGCTGCTTTGTGTTTGTATTTGTTCTTGCTCGAGAGCGCGAGCGTGTGGTGGTGCTGGATGTGTCGAATGGACCGAACCCAATCTACGTGCGTACGGGCCTCCCTTTTATAGTCTAAGGGGGTTACCGACAGGTGGCAACGCAGAAAGAGGGGCAGAAAGGTAAAAACGCAGGTTGGTACAACAAGTAATTAATGCTGTCCCTACCTAACTCGACGGTAGGGGACAAGGCATTTAATGCCCGCCCGTCGCCCCCTAACAAAGGCAGGAAACGACCGTTAGGGCGCCACCGATTGCCACGATGGCCTCCTTGTCGCCTCCACTTTGCCACCCGCCCGCAGATAGCAGACAAATACCGCCACGGCTCCTCGGATGGCCCCGGGTGACACGCCGCTGGATGCGCCGGAGCTTGGGTGTAGGGTGGCAGCCTGCCGCGCAAGCGCCTTGCCGCTGCCCTTCTTCTTTGTCGCTACCGCAAGCTTGCCGGCCGCTGGCCTTGCAGGACGCCAAGGCATCGTGGGCAAGTCTTCTCGAATGCCTTGTTATCTTCCCGGCAAGCTCCTCTTGCCGGGTTTTGTCCTTCCCGCAAGCTTCTCTTGCCGACCTTGTCTTCTTAGTTAATACTTTGTTCGTGAATGGCAGAATAGGAAATGATGGAGGGTCTTATGGGTGTTCGCAAGCCTTGCCGCTGGGCGCCGCGACGCCCATGTGACAAGTTCGGGTACTAAGGTACCCCTACTTTAGTACACCGATAGGAGCCCTGGCCTGGGCCATACACGGTGCCGAA
>JAHHZJ010001007.1:0-115963 GCA_021437245.1 Aegilops speltoides | reverse complement strand
TGTTTTCTACCCTTATCTCCAGCAAGTTTATATTTAGCATTCATACGCTCAATGTTTTCCTTAGTTAACTCATGCATTTTAAAATCAATTCAGCACGTTCTTTAGCATCAAAATTAACCTTCTCTGAAGATGGAAGAGGCAACAAATCAATAGGTGCACGAGGTAGGAAACCATACACAACTTCAAAAGGGCACATCTTAGTAGTAGAATGCAATGAACGATTATAAGCAAATTCAATATGAGGCAAGCATTCCTCCCACATTTTCTTATTTTTCTTTAGAACAGCCCTAAGCATAGTAGACAATGTTCTATTGACTACTTCAGTTTGTCCATCAGTTTGGGGTGACAAGTAGTACTAAAAAGCAGTTTAGTCCCCAACTTAGCCCATAAACATCTCCAAAAGTGGCTAAGAAATTTAGTATCACGATCTGAAACAATAGTATTTGGCACACCATGCAAGCGAATAATTTCACGAAAGAACAAATCAGCAACATTGACAGCATCATCGCTTTTATGACATGGTATAAAGTGTGCCATTTTCGAGAATCTATCCACGACAACAAATATGCTATCCCTCCCCTTCTTTGTTCTAGGTAAACCTAAAACAAAGTCCATAGATATATCCTCCCAAGGAACACTAGGTACAGGCAAAGGCATATATAAACCATGAGGATTGAGTCGTGACTTAGCTTTTTGACATGTAGTGCAGCGAGCAATAAAACGCTCAACATCCCGTCTCATCTTTGGCCAAAAGAAATGTGTAGCAAGTCGTCCTCCGTCTTCTTCACGCCAAAGTGTCCCATTAGTCCTCCTCCATGCGCCTCCTGCAACAACAAAAGACGAACGGAGCTAGCTGGAATGCATAGCTTGTTAGCACGAACACAAATCCATCATTAACGACAAACTTGTTCCATGTTCTTCCTTCTTTACAATTCTGCAATACATCTTTAAAATCAGCATCATGTACATATTGATCTTTGATGGTCTCCAAACCAAATATTTTGAAGTCAAGTTGTGAAAGCATAGTATAGCGACGAGACAATGCATCAGCAATAACATTTTCTTTACCCTTCTTGTGTTTAATGACATAAGGGAAAGTCTCAATGAATTCAACCCATTTAGCATGTCTACGATTCAGTTTAGCTTGACTTTTAATATGTTTCAAAGATTCATGATCAGAATGTATAACAAATTCTTTGGGCCATAAATAATGTTGCCATGTTTCTAAAGTCCTAACAAGAGCATATAATTCTTTATCATAAGTAGAGTAATTCAGACTAGGCCCACTCAATTTTTCAAAAAAGTATGCAACAGGTTTGCCATCTTGTAATAACACACCTCTAATCCAATTCCACTAGCATCACATTCAAGCTCAAAAGTCTTATTAAAATCAGGAAGTTGGAGTAAAGGAGCATGTGTCAACTTAGCTTTCAATACCGTGAAGGCTTCTTCCTGTGCGGTACCCCAAACAAAAGGCACATCCTTCTTTGTAAGCTCGTTGAGAGGTGCAGCAATGGTGCTGAAATCTCTCACAAAACGCCTATAGAAACCAGCGAGGCCAAGGAAACTCCTCACTTGTGTGACCGTTTTGGGCTGCGGCCAACTCTCAATAGCTTCAATCTTGGCTTTATCAACTTCAATTCCCTGTGGAGTAACAACATAGCCAAGAAAAGATAATCGGTCGGTGCAAAAGGTGCACTTCCCAAGGTTACCAAACAAACGTACATCACGTAGAGCATTAAAAACAGCACGTAAATGTTCCAAATGTTCTTCCAAAGATTTGCTATAAATCAGTATATCATCAAAATAGACTACCACAAATCGTCCAATGAAAGCACGTAAAACTTCGTTCATTAATCTCATGAAAGTACTAGGTGCATTAGTTAACCCAAAAGGCATGACTAACCACTCATATAATCCAAACTTAGTTTTAAATGCTGTTTTCCATTCATCTCCCAATTTCATACGAATTTGATGGTATCCACTACGCAAATCAACTTTGGAGAATATTGTAGAGCCACTCAATTCATCAAGCATATCATCTAACCTAGGAATAGGGTGACGATAACGAATAGTAATATTATTGATGCCTCTACAATCAACACACATACGTGACGTACCATCCTTTTTCGCACTAGAATAATAGGAACAGCACAAGGACTAAGCGATTCGCGTATATAACCTTTGTCGAGCAGCTCCTGTACTTGACGCATAATCTCCTTCGTCTCCTCTGGATTGGTACGGTATGGTGCACGGTTGGGTAATGATGCACCGGGAATTAAGTCAATTTGATGCTCAATCCCTCGAATAGGTGGTAATCCCGGTGGCACGTCTTGTGGAAAGACGTCAGCGAACTCCTGCAAAATGTTAGTGACAGCAGGGGCAAAGAGGAAGGCACGTCCTCGAATGAAAATAATGCCTCTTTGCACACAAAAGCATAGCAAATAGATTTGCTAAAATCTAGCTCATCAATATCAGATTTGGTGGCAAGTAAACATGCACTTTTCAATTTAATTTCAGAAGCAACAGTAGATGGTTTATTATTAGGCTTCATGTGTTGCTCAAATTCTTTTGCCACAATCTGATTTTCACTCTTATTTTCTCCTGTTTTGCTTTATTAGCTCTATTAATATCATCTTTCAAAATGGACTCAGGAGTCATAGGAAGCAAAGTAATATTTTTATCCTTATGAACAAGAGTATACTGATTGTTTCTACCATGGTGTACAGAATTTTTATCAAATTGCCATGGTCTACCAAGTAACAAGGAACATGCTTGCATAGGTACCACATCACAATCAACATAATCAGCATATGTAGAGATACTAAAATGCACACGAACAGTACGTGTTACCTTCACCTTGCCGCTGTTGTTGAACCATTGGATGTAGTAAGGATGTGGATGTGGTCTTGTGGTGAGAGATAGCTTCTCCACCATCTCCATGCTAGCCAAGTTGTTGCAGCTCCCTCCATCTATGATGACGCGAATAGAACGTTCCTTCACAACTCCTTTGTATGGAACAAATTATGCCTCTGATTTTGCTCAGCTTGTGTAACCTGCACACTCAAAACACGTTGAGCAACTAAACATTCATACCTGTCAGCATCTTCAGCAGCCATGTATTGTGTCTCATGATCAGAATCATCTCCACCGTGTTCCTCATGTGTAATAAGAGCCAAAGTCTCCTCATCATAGTCACTAGCGGACTCATACCCACCATCCTCAGTAGCAATCATCACACGCTGAGATTTGCATTCTCTCACAAAATGTCCTCTTCCCTTACAACGACGACAAATAATATCACTTGTGTGCCCTGTTGACGCCATGGAAGAAGAAGAGCTCTGTGCAGGCCCGGCAGGTGTGCTCTTGGCAGATAGTGGTGGTTGTGCCTGCTTTCTTGTATCACGGTTGGAGGTGGCACCTGAAGGAGGTGATGGTGCAGTGGAAGTAGATGATGCACGTGGTGTCCATGATGAAGGTCGACCTGCAGAAAAGTTAGTGCGCGCCAATGCCTGTCGATCCTGCACTTCAAGTTCAGCTTTACAAGCAAGATGGAATAAACGAGTGATATTATTATAATCCTTATAGTCTAGAATGGTCTGAATCTCTCTATTTAATCCACCCAGAAAACGTGCAAGCATAGCTTCATTCTCCTCAACAATACCACATCTAATCAAGCCAGTTTGTAATTCCTGATAATATTCTTCTACAGAGTTTTTTCCTTGTCTTAAGCGCTGCAATTTTTGAAGTAATTCACGTTGATAATATGGTGGAACCCAACGAGTACGCATAGCAGTTTTCAAAGCAGCCCAAGTAGCTGGAACAGGATATAATCTACAATGTTCAGACCACCAAACACATGCAAAGCTAGTGAAAGCACAAACAGCAGCAGGAACACGTCTCTCCTCAGGATATTGTAAACATGTAAATCGTTGTTCAGTTTCTAACTCCCAAGTAAGATATATATCAGGAACATATCTACCCTCAAATGGTGGAATATTCAATTTCAGTTTAGGGAGATGGTCATGATCTCGTACCTGAGGGGGAGCCCTAATATTGCCATTATTTGCACGTGGACGACCTGGTGGTTGTGGTGCTGGTGGTTGCACGTAGTTCTGATGTTGATCAACCTCATCCTCATAATCGTCCACATACTCATCATCCTCGGTACCACCAGCAGCAGTAGCAGGAGCCACAGAAGCACCACCAGCAGTAGCAGCGGCACCAGAATTTTGTCCAGGCTCAATAGGAACACGCTGAGCTCGTCCATACTGATTCGGAAGGGGGCGTAGTTGTTGTCGTTGCAGAGGTGCGATAGGTGCAGCCGGCGGTGGTTGTGGAAAACGCGCGAGCAATTCATCAAACTTGCTATCAAGCTTCGTTTCAAACGTCTTCTCAATGCCATCTATCTTCTACATGGCCTCGTCAAATCTGTTTAGCACGTCTTGCACCTGTCCAATCATCATTTGCTGAAACTTATCATGTAGCTGTTTGTTCGTCAGGTTCTCCCAATCAGTCTCATCGGCTTGTGATCCTGCCATTGTTAGCAGCAAGAGAAACACACAAGAATATGATCCTACAGACTACTAGGAAGTGGTGGTGGTGGTGTGGTGGACAGTCACAAATCCGTCAAGCAAATCTCAAATTCTTACCAGTTCTTACCCAGCAGCAGGCGGTGATCGGCAACCGTTGTAGTCAAAACTCTCAAAGCTTGGATAGAGCGATTACCAGGGAGAGTCCAACGCACGACGTAGATGTATGTGGAGCTGGGAAGGCTTATAATATGGTAGCAAAAAGGGTCAGCAATAATCAATTCAGAGATGCAAAGTTGAATAAACGCTCAACGACGGTACTGTGCTGGTCCTAGGCTAGACTGTGCTAGAGACGCGAGCCTAGAACACCAACAAAATCACGGCGCGGCACGTAAACAAGGGAGGAGCACACTCTGAATTTTTTTTCTTTTTTTTTTTTTTTTTTGCACTTTTTTCCTCTTTTTGTTTTTTTTTTTTTTGCTCCGCAACAAATTTTTTTCGAAAAAGTCTACAAATGGTCTAAAAACTGCCTAGCCAGAATTTTCCAGACTTAGTTTTTTTTTTGAAACTGGAACTATTTTTCTTCTGCGGATGGCTCGAAGTTGGGGAGTCCTCTGCTGTCACGACTCGGAGTATCGCGTGATCTGGAAATCGAGAACAATGCAACAATTACTGGACTCGGACTAGGACTGGTGGCGGAGATGAATCTGGTGGAACTCGGACTGGTGGCGAAGATGAATCTGGTGGAACTCGGACTGGTGGCGCAGATGAATCTGGTGGAACTCGGACTGGTGGCGGATATATGTTGCAGGTGGACTCGGATGGGCGTGATGGCGGCGGATATGTGGTGGCGTATATGGATTCGGACTGGCGGTGAATATGTGGTGGTGGTATATGGCAGCGGCGACGTGACAGCCTGTGAACAGAACTCGAAACTTTAAAAGACTAGACGCTAAGACCAGCAACTTGACACGATGATGCAACCGCAAATTCAACAAAGCAAATACAGAAAAGATTATTTAAAGGCTCAGATTGGTTCGGATGGGATGAACTAACCCTAATTTTTTTTGTGGCTTTTTCGTGGACTATAGGTATGAAGAACAGACTCGATCTAAACTACGAAAAACTGTAAAATCTCACCGAGCAACCTGGAAATCTGATACCACTTGATAGGGGCAAAGGTGTCCCGTCTTTCGATGAGATGGTGGATTTCGCTTTGGTGGAAGTCGACTTTGACGATCCGACTTTGAAGCGTGCGAGGACGTCGCGCCTTAGCAATCGCTAAACCAACTCCGAGAGGTTATTGACCACGCCGGAGCACGATCAACCTGACCACGAGGGTCTATTTCCTGCGAGCAAACGAAGAACAAGCAAGAAACTGAGATTGCAATCTGGATATTGCGAATATAAGATGAAAGCTTTATTGATCAAGGTGGGGTTCTGTGACGCTTTGTCTGGTCGTTGAACACAAACGAAGTACGCGAAGTTGCAGCTATGGCGAACTTTTGATCTAAACAAAACCCAAAGTCTAAACGGTGCCCTAAGGGCTGTATATATGGAGGAAGAGGGGGAGAATTTCGTGGCCCTTGGTGGAGGGGTCCGAAACTAACCCTATCTCTTGTTTCCCCACACATACGGACTCTAAAAATAGCCTATACTAATGTATTTCGAAATTACATGGGCCTGGCCCAATAATAAGGTGACGCAGCACCTAGAATAGCCTCTGGACGAAATTTATGAAGTGGCATCTTGTATATTTCGTCCAAGGCTTCATGCACTCATTATGGTGGCTTCAAAGTCCTGAAATCATCACTTGTAACTCCATTCTCGTCCCCTTGCATGCCATCATCTCCATGCTTGTTCTTGCTCCAATGTTCATCCTTCTCCAAGCTAGGCCCTTCATTTGTAAGCAAAACAAATGTATCCAATTTAGGCAGCATCATATTCTCATGAACATTAGAATCATTACCAAGATACGAAAGTACATGGTAATTTAGTTGGCGTGCGCGAGCTCTAGTAATTGGTCCAGTATGTATAGCAGCAGGGGATGTGGGTGTAACAATGGTATTGATGTCCTCATCAAAGGGGTAAGTGCGAGAGGGATACAAGGCCAAAGGCCCGCGGCCGCGCACAGGCAGGGCGGTAGTACCGGACTCATGGGCGGTAGTACCGCTTGAGCAGTAGTACCGCTTGCTTTGGGCGGTAGTACCGCTTGAGCGGTAGTATCGCTGAGCGGTAGTATACCGCTTGCTTTGGCGATAGTACCGCCCTTCTGGACTGGGCAGGTTCTTCTTCTTCCGCTTCGCTTCCACGCTTCCCTCGCGGACGGTGTAGGCGTTCCTTGGCGCTTACACTCCTCCTCGTCGTGCGTGAAGCTCCGACAATACCTATGCATGCACACGAGTGGAGTGTCAAGTAGTATACCGTCCTCAAAGGGGTCAAGTGAACACGTGTAAGAGAAGATTCACCTTTATGTATGAGAAGTAGAGGTCGACGTGTCACTTGCCAAACGGACTCTTGACATGGTGATGACCGTGGGATGCTCCGCATCATCCCTCCCCTTGGAAAGATCCGACCTCGGATCGAAAACCAAGTCACCATGGGAAAGAGATGGCTTCGCCGTGAAGAAGTGGACGTTCACCAAGTACTCATCATCTTCAAGCTCGCAATGGGCACTCTCCAATGTCGCACCGTCTTGGGATTCCTTCAAAATGAGCAAGGAAAACAAACACTTGGAAAAACAAATGTGGTTAGCATTAGTGCAAAACCAAGCATTCAAGAGGTG
The DNA here is from genome assembly GCA_021437245.1 of Aegilops speltoides. Classification (NCBI taxonomy): domain Eukaryota; kingdom Viridiplantae; phylum Streptophyta; class Magnoliopsida; order Poales; family Poaceae; genus Aegilops; species Aegilops speltoides. Next base: position 108,646 of record JAHHZJ010001007.1, on the reverse strand, counting down.
ATTCACCAAACAAGTGTTGTCATCAAGCATAGCATATGGTTTGACAAAGGATTGTGACATGGCATGTAAGGACATAATTTGAGCACAAGCAAAGATATCATGGGAACAATCATGTAAATGTGAGGTAGAGATGCAAATATATGTGACAATAGCATAAGCATCCACCTCAAGGTCATAGCAAGAATGCATAAAGCGCTCGACAAATGGTCGATGGTAGGCATATGAATCATTCACAACACCAAATAAGATGAGATGTCTAAACACATGTGATGCGGAGCATCCTATGGACATCACCATGTCAAGAGTCCGTTTGGCGAGTGACACGTGCGACATCTACTTCAGATACACAAAGGTGAATCATCTCCTTTACACGTGCCCATTTGACCTCCTCGAGGATGGTATACTACTTGACATTCCACCCGTGTGCATGCATAGGTATTGTCGGAACACTACAGACGACGAGGAGGAGTGCAAGCGCCAAGGAACAACTGCACCGTCCGCAAGAGAAGCATGGAAGAGAAGGAGGAAGAAGCTCCAGCACCCTCGCGGTACTACCGCTCCCTCCAGCGGTACTACACAAGGCAGTGAACTACCGCTCCCTACTACCGCTCCACCTACGGTACTAAAAAGTCGTCACGTGCGGTACTACCGCTCAGCCCAGCGGTACTATCATGGACCGCGTATGATACTACACCCTACACGGTACTACTGCGTGCTCGCTGAGAGCGGGCCTAGGGCCCATGTAACCCCCTCTCACTTACCCCTTCGTGGATGAAGACTATATATCCCCCACCTCATTCTAGCGAGGTTAGCACTGGATTAGCTCATGTTGGTGTGAGAGCCTTTGCTCATCCACTTGGTTACTTCTCCTCGGAGATCACGACCTCTTCGGAGAAGATCCCCAAGCGGATTCAAGACCCTTCTAGGGAAGAACATCAAGGCCTCCTCTTGGAAAGAACGGTTCCTTTGTATCCTTACCTTTGTTGACTTTGGATCTCGTGAATCTCTTATGTGTATGATGATCTAGCACTTGTGTGATCGATTCCTTGTTGGTTGAGTGATTCTCTCGTTTTCCCGTGTTTTCCTTGTGCTTCGCGTGTTCTTCAGATTCCTCCGTAGGATCCCTCCAAACGTGAAAGATCGACGAATTAGGGTTCCACCTACATCATTATAGTATCATGAGCCACGTTGATCACGTTTTGGAGCCCCTACCCCGTGTTTTCTAGCTTGATTTTGTTGATTTCGTCCTAAATCCGAAAATCCCCACAAAAATAGCCCCAAAATTTTTTGTGATTTGTTGGTTTGATGATGTTTTGTTGATTTTGATCCATGGATTTGCTTGGTTTCGAGTGGATCTAGCATCTCCCCAAGTTTCCCCTTTCCATCCACGAAATCTCTCAATTTTGACCCCGAAATCATCCATTTCCGCCCCAAAATCGCGTCCCGATCCAATCTACGAAAATTCCCGACCCGAGCGGTACTACCGCACCTCCGTGCGGTACTACCGTAACCCGCGCGGTACAAAAAAAGTCCGGTGCGGTACTACCGCCCATCAGCGCGGTACTACCGTCCCACGCGCGGTACTAAAAATCCCGAGCGGTACTACCGCACGTGACTGTTTCAGCATTCCGAGTTTCACCGTTTTGCCCATAACTAATTCATCCGAACTCCGATTTTGACGTTCTTTAGCTCGTTTTGAAGCTATTGACATCCCCCTTCCCACAAAAATACTACCAACCTCATTTGACACCATCACATTTGATGAATTTTGGCATCTTTGCCTAGGGCTTCCACCACAACATCCGCACAACCACCACCGACTTCCGCAACCTAACCCATTTTGTTCCTTATAGCATTAGTGGTTGTTTGAGTTGCGATTTGAGTCTCCTAAGGTGTTTAGGCTACTTAGGGACGGTTGCTTCTTCATCAACCACCACCACCACCACTTCCACATAACCTTACCCACCATACACTTCCGACTACCCAACTTAACCCAATAGTTGTTTGAGCTTGTTTGAGTTGTGGCTTGTGTCTCCTAAGGTGTTTCGGCTACTTAGGGACCGTGTGCTTACAACTCTTACACCGTGTATAGCCCATCATCCCACTTCCACATTGCCTAGTGCAACACCACCACCGCTTTCCGCTACCACCATTTGTCATTTGAGATTTTGAGTTTGCGGTTTTTCCGTTTCCTAAGGTGTTTCGGCTACTTAGGGACGAGTCTCCATCATCTTGGTATCTACACCAAGAACACCGCCACTCATCATCGCAAAGGACGGTAACATCGACGACACCATTGTATATTTCCTTGCAATTGCATTGTTAACCCCTAGCCCATTTTATTACTTGCCTATCGAGACTAGCCATTTGAGTATTGCCGGCAACGTTACTTGTGCACATTAGTAGTCCATAACTTCCATTGCATACATACCATATCATATTGGTATCATATCATCCATTGTGCCTCAAGTTTGTTCCCGCATATACACAATTGCTATCTTGGTTTGTGCATTGTACAAAAGTGGCCATAGAGAAAAAAAAAAAAAAGAGAAAAAGCTTTTAAGCAAAAAGAGAGCAAAGAGCTCGTGAGCAAGTGCCATAGCATCATACCCCATTGCACATAAGATTGTCAAATATACATCATATGATCCCATGCTTGAGAGAAACACCGGGAACCATACATACATAGCATACTTGGGATAGAAAGAATATCCATTTTGCATCTTATAGGTTGTGCACAAGTGTCGTATCCGCCTATTGAGCAATCGTGCTAGCGTCTCTCTTGAGTTGTGCAACACGAGCGTTTTGGTGGATTCCACATTTTGAGCTCATTCCTTGGTTGCACGACCCCATTTATCTATCCGTGTGTGTGTTTCCGTGTACCTCTCATTGCTATTGGTCTACTTGTTTAAACTTGCAAATTTGTGAATCTCTTTCAACATTATTGACTCTTGCTAACATTTTGCATTAAATTTTTGTGCCACTATCCTCACCGAGCTCCACTATAAGCTTTACTTGTGTAGGTGTGAGAACCGACAAGGATTGGTACCAATAGTGCTATTTCATTGTCCACATTTGAGTGAACTTGATTCATCTTCAACTTTGGTCAAAGGTACATTGGTATCGTTCTTCTCTTTCTCCCACTCATATTTGCTCGAGTCTTGTGATGGATAGGCAAGGCATTCCTCTCCGGTCTCGACAACAACGACGGCGTGAACAACTACATCTCCAAAGCGTCTATCTTGATCTTCAACGACAAATACAAGGCGCACAATCAAGATTGCGAGGCGCGATCGAGAACATCTCCATCGACATTCGTCACTCGAAGCAAGGAAAAGGGACTACATCGACAAGAAGCTTGCCGCACATAAAGAGGAGCAAGATGCAAGGATGGAGGAGATTAGAGCCTTGATCAAGTCTTCTTCCCCTTCATCATCCTCAAGACGACGACGGTCAAGCCACAAGTCTTCGGAGCGCAAACAAGATGCAAGCGCAAGTCGTCCAAGTCAACATCTACATGGCGACCACCATCACATTCGTGATCCACATCGTCATGAAGGGCAAGTCACCTCCAAGCAACATGTGCACGACGACGACGAACGCCTACGAGCTCAAGCACGACAACAACATCATCATCATGAAGATGCTCCACAAGCGCAAATGCACAAGTCCCAACACGCCAAGTCCAAGCTTCAAGAGCACAAAAGAAGACCGCGAGACGACAACCACCAAGACGGCGCTACGGCTACATCAACCACTTCGGCATCTTCGCCAAGTGTTCTCAAGGCATCTTCGCCTTTGGACGTACGGCATCTTCGCCTACTTCCCACGAGTACGCCTACATCGACTTCATCAAGTCCAAGGCGACTACCTACTAGAGAGGGTGACACTTCCATCTTCGGAAGCCCCCCAAGGAAGATGGCCGAGCATGGGAAACTCCCTTCGGTCATGGAGACGAGATATGAGGTGCCACATCATATGGGCCTCCAACAACAAGGCGACAGCGAGAAGGTCGAGCAAGGGCCATCCCTTCACCATGGCGATAGAAGTTGAGCATGGAGACATTTGCACCTACACCTCTCCGACACCCACATATGTCGAGATGCCCAAAGTGCCATGTGAGGAGAGCCACCACCCCATGAGAGAGATGAGTGACTCCACCATATGTGACATTGAGAGCATTTCCTTTGAGAGGATGAGTGTGACCACCACTAGCCCCACACATGAGAGCATGCCACACATCCTATGTGAGGTTGGCGCCATTTGAGTGACTCCAACAAACATATGAGTGAGAGCATCCTTGAGGGAGTGAGTGAGCCACAACACTTAGAGAGTGAGGTAGTTGACACGGCACGTGAGACCACTATGATTTCTAACGACTTAACCTCTACTCCTAGTGTGTTTTCTCCTTTGGTGCTAGGTCTCCTACATGACGACATGCCTATCCGCGACGAGTCCATCCCTCTAATGGAGATGACGATGGCCATGGTGGACGATGATACACCCCCCACATGGTTCCATCAAGATGAAGATGACAACGAGACGATCTTCAACACCTCACCTACAACACATGAGCGACGCTCAAAGGTAACATAGGTGATGGTGCTTCTCTTGTCCCACTAGTGGACTCCTTGACATTGATTGCTCCCATGATGTTGACCCACCTATGCCCATGCTTCATGCTAGTGAAACTTCTTCATGCCTTGACTCACCTATTTATGATGAATATGATGATGAGCATGTTGAGTTGCCTAGTTGTGGTGCTATGCTCCATAGGATATCATGTGAAAATTCTATTGGTCACATCATGTTTGACAATCCTTTGCACTTGTCATATGCTATGAGTGAGATCTCCCATATTGCCTCATTTCAATCTCAACATAGTAACTATGCATGCCCCATTAAAATAAATCCCATTTGCACCTATGGCATAGATGACGAGATGATGGTCATTGGCTTTTGCTTCTCTTGTGATGATATTGCCATGCTTCCTTTACATGATATACATAATTCATCCACTATGCCATGCCATGATCACATTGTTTCAATATGCATTGTTTTGGATGTTGTCAATATTCTCCACGTGATGTTTCTACTCTTGCTCATGAGGAGACCCCATAGTTTCCTCATACATATTAGGAGATCTTGATGCATTTCATACTTTGCATGATTCCCATGATAGTATGCACCTTATGCATTCCATGAATAACAATGCTCTAGATATTTCTCATGATGCATTACATCCTTTGAGTCTCCATTATGCCATAAATAACAACAAACCTATCATGATGGATGACATGTTCCTATATCACGCATCTCATTTATTTGAGCATTGGCTATTTTGTGCTAACAAACACATGCACGCAAGATCATGATGGATGATGTGTACATATACCACGCACACACAATTTTTCCTTTGTCTTTGTTTTGTGTAGGTACTCATGTATACTCGTCAACCTCTCAATCCCAAGAGTTGACTTAAACGAGCTCTTGAGAGCAACGATGCTTTGGGATCCCGTGGACTATCCTTACCACCATTCCCTTGGCGCAAGGACTACGCTGCAACTCCTCTACTTGGCTCTCACACGGCTATGGGCAATTTACCACTTCTCACATTATGCTCATATTACCGTGTTCACTTTGCATACTATGCTTGCTTCTATGCCTTTGCCATGCAATTGTGACCCTTGCTTGCATTTACCCATGATTCACAATTATGCTACTCCTATGTGTATTTGCATGCTTGGTGGAGATCCTTGTTGCTCTTGCCATGTTTATCATGTGCCCCATACTATTGATGCTTGTTGTGTTGGGAGAGTCATTATGCCTTATTGCTATTTACATATGGCTTCTCACCGAGATATTCATGCTATTTTTCTCACATCTCGCTTTCATGCTTGTGCCATGTCTTGTGAATTATTCATGCACACTATTTGCACCAATGACATGCTTGCCATGATTCCTTCTAGTACGTTGCATCTTTGCACTACTAGCTTGCTTGACTTGATAGCTATGATTGCTTGCTATGTTGCATCACCCATGTTCCACTATTACTTGCTTTCTTGGGTTGATGACATAGATGTTGATGCCTCTCACTTGATTTGTCATGATCATTGTCTCTTTTCTCCATTAGTTGCATCTCTCATATCACCTTGTATTGAGTGCCAACTTACTATGCTTATTGATCTTGGAGATTTGGACACTTTACTTGTGATGCATGTTTGTTTGATTGAGCATCTTGTATTTGGATGTTCTAACATCATATGCCTCCATACTTTGAAATGCTCCCTTGTACTTTCTTATGATGAGCATGATGCATACACTTGTTCGGTATCTTACCACACGAATGACAGGTTTTGCATTTCCGCTAACCTCATTTGTTTTTCCGAGTGTTTGTCATTTTCTTTCATTTTGGAGGTTTCACAAGGCGATGCCGTTATGCGACAACTTGATTATGTGAAGGCATACATGATGAGCAACTCCAACATCTTCGGGAACATTCATAAGGTGAACTCCTTCCCTTTGAGCCACCCTCAAATATGCATATTGGATGGGTCACTCTTTCATTGTTGTTTCCTTCTTGTTGTCTACATGTTACATCTATTGGATGGAGGAGCAACATTGGAGATTGGCTCTATGGACCTTCACATTGAGGAGCGCTCGCACTTATTGGAGGCACCTTCGACACTCCACTCATGCCTCGACATCGAGCTTTGGTACACCAACACCTTCATATTTCTTGATTGTGCTCACACATGTCATGCTCGATGGACGTATCATACTCACCACAAGTTTGCACACTATGCATGGATTGACTCACATTGTGATTTGGACCATGTAGAACTCAGGTTCAATGATCTAGACCTTGTGTGATCGATCTCTTGTTGCTTGAGTGTCTCTCTCGTTATTCCCCGTGATTTCTCTCGTGCTTCCGCCTGTTCTTCGTGGTTTTCCCCCAGAGATCCCCTCCAAACGTGAAAGATCGATTTAATTAGGGTTCCACCCTACATCATATGGTATCATGAGCCACGTTGATCATGCTTTTTGGAGCCCCTACCTGTGGTTTCTAGCTTGATTTTGTTGTTTTCGCCCAAAATCCGAAATCCCCACCAAAAATATCCCCAAAATTTTTGTGATTTGTTGGTTTGATGATGTTTTGTTGATTTTGATCCGTGGATTTGCTTTGGTTTCAGAAATCCATCTAGCATCTCCTCAAGTTTCACCTCTTTCCATCCACAAAATCCATCGAATTTTGACCTCTAAATCACCCATTTCCACCCCAAAATCGCTAAACTATTCGCGAAAGCAAATGAGAAAATCCTCGACACGAAAGCGGGTACTATCATTTCTACAGAAAGCGGTATCACCGCTGAGAACTCAAGCTAAGACATATCACAGTTCGTTTCACCGAAGGTTTAAATCTCGAATGACGAGCAAGATTATCGCTTCTTCCTGAATGGGTACTACCGCTTCGACCATTTCAGCTCGAAGTTTCACCTGTTTCCACCATAACCTACATCTCTGAGTCCACTTTCAAGGTTTGAAGGCTCTCAAGAGTCGTTATTGACATTCTCACCATCCACTCTAGATCGGTTGCAAATCTACCGCACTACCTAATTCCTTTTCCCAATATTGGCATCTTTCCCCACCCCTGGCCTCACATTACATCAATACTATACCACCTCAATTTTCCGCTACCACTCATTCTTGTTTTTGTTCTTGAGAATTTGAGTTGTGTTTCGTGCTCTCCTATTGTGTTTCGTATATAGGCGCGTGTTCGACATCCAACATCACTTTAATTACCATCTTCGCTAAGGACTCATCATCGCTAAGGACGGTAACCTCGATTTACATCTTTGTCATTTCCTAATTGCATTGATAACCAATCATAGACCATCTTTTATGTCATTTATTCATCGAGACTAGCCATTGAGTATTGTCGCAACGTGACTTGTGTACATTAGAGATCATACCCACAGCATACATACCATAGCATAGTGGTGCATATCTCGAGATCAACTTGTGTGTCACAAAGCTGTCATCGATACACAATTGCTATCTTGGTTCGTGAAGTTTGCATAGAAAAGAGCTCAAAAGAGAAAGAGCCACCCAAGCTTTTAAGCAAAAAGAGCAAGATAAGCAAAGAGCTTATAAGCAAGAACCATAGCATCATACTCACATTAAGATTGTCATATAAGATCATCTTGGATCATTGCAAAAATTCATACCATATATAGCATACTTGGGATAGAGATCAGCTGCATTTTTGCCTAGTAGGTTGTGCACAAGTTCCCAGATCCACTATTGTGCAATCGCAGCATATGCCTCTAGTATTGTGCAACAAGAGCATTTTCAGGATTCCACATTTTGGCTCACTTTTTGGTTTGTACAATCCCATTTATCTATTTATGCGTGTGTTTCTCGTGGTACCACTAATTGCGCATTTCCACTTGTTATATTTGCATTAACCTGCTAATCTTTCTTCAACATTTTTTGAGTCAAGCTTAATGGTTGCAATCAATTTTGTGCCACCATCCTAACCAAGCTCCACTAAAAGCTTTTTACTTGTGTAGGTGTGAGAATCGACAAGGATCGGTACTAATAAAGCTATTTCATTGTCCGCATTTGAGTGAACTTGATTCTATCTTCAACTTCGTCAAAGGTACATTGGTATTAGTTCTTCTCCTTCTACCACTCACAATTTGCTTGAAATGAGATGGATGTGCCAAGTTCTTTCATCAACCTACTCTTCATCGAAAGCAAGACGACGACATGTCATCATACGCCATCAAGAGCCACCTCTTATGCCGCTTAAATAGCTCTCCATCAAGAGCAATAAGCAATGATGGAATCAATCGATAACCTCTCTCAATCGATTCTATACTTCCCGAGAAACGCATAAGAGATTACTTCGACAACAAACTCGACACCAAGACAAGAAAGAGAATGTATGCAAGAATGGACGTAGATCCGCACTACTTTGTTGGTGAACCGCGACGTCCTTCTTTTCACACTCAAGACGGAGATACTCTAAGTCGCCCATCTGACGACCTTCTCCGACATAAGTACATCACTATCGAACATTCTTTTCATCGAGTCGCGGCCAAGACCGGCTATGCATCTCGAAACCTGCTACACGGTACAAGAATTCTAAGAGCAAGTTGATGAAGAAGTTCTCGTCTCAATCAAGCCAAGTGGCGCTTGCTCAAGCTCAAGAACGACAACGCCTTCACACCAACAAGAATAAGAACGAAAAATGCTTACACTAAGAAGCAATAAGACGCCGAGGCTCAACGCTTCTAACAACAACAACGAAGCACAAGCTCTGAGGCGGACGCGCTTCAAGCATCAAGTCGAAGCTCGCTAATCGTAATCGCAAAGGCGCAATCAAGAAGAAGCCCTTCGAGAAGAAATACAGCAAGAGGAATCCACCATCGCGTGGCGCAACGCTGCTCCTCCACAAGCTCATCCTCAAACACCAAGGTCAACAAGAGCAAGTTGATTATGGACTCTCCTCGCCAAGAGCAACATGAGGATGATTACCTCCACGCCAAGAACGCCATCATCAACATCACCCACAAACAATGAAGAACAACGCATGGTAAGCCCAAGTTCACAATGCCCAAGTTCAATGGAACCAATGATCCCAAGAGTACCTCTCATGGGCATGAAGGTCGCATAAAATCTTTTGCTTGGTACAACTATGAGGAAGAGAAGAAGATCGCTATGGCATCACTTGAGTTCCAAGACTATGTGCTCATATAGGGAACAAGTCCTTGAGCTACGACAAGCAAAGAGGTGAACCTCCAATCACCACTTTGGGCTCAAATGAAGGATGCGCATGCGAGCACGCTGTGTGCCCACCTACTACAACCGTGATCTTCAAGAAGCTACAACTCCCCAAGCAAGGAACAAAGAGTGTGAAGAATACTACAAAGAAATGGAGATTGCCATGATCTCGAGCCAATGTCAAGGAAGATGATGAGCAAACAATGGCATCATTCTTGAATGGACCCAACCATCCCATCAAGAAGATCACGACTTCCAACCCTACTCCAACCTCATTGAGCTCGGCATCAAGCTACAAAGGTGGAACGCGCAAAAGTAAAAGATGACTTCAAGTACGCCAAGTACTCCTCCAAGACATAATGCCCTCCAACAACCAAGCTTCAATAACTACTCCAACTTCGACATCAACCAAGTTTTCCAAGCAACCATTTATAAGTCAAGTTACAAGAAAACTTCAACAAGTTCAAGTCGCTTCCTCCTATTACAAGCAACTTCAAGCCGCGGCTTCATCATCTACTCCAACCGGCGAGACCGTCAAGACAAGCTCCTTCAAGTGTTTTACTTAATGCGGCCGAGGCTACAAGTCCTATGAATGCACCAACAAGCGACTCTATGATACTCAACGACGATGGCACCCCTACGACTCAATGAGTGAAGATGAAATGACGAGGTTGATAAAGTGGAAGTGCAATTCCACAAGATCAACGAGGATGAAGATGATCAAGCCTTTTGTGATGAAGACAGAGCCCGCCTTGTTGTTCCCAAAGTCTTGACACTCCAACATCACCAAGAAGAAGACCAACGATGCCACATCTTCCACACAAAGGCCGCATCAATGGAGAGATCCGTCCAAAGTCATCATCGATCGGAGGTAGTTGCTACAATGCAGCAAGCCAAGAACTATGCTCCAAGCTCCAATTGGTCAAGAAGAAGCATCAGACCCCTACAAGGTTCAATGGCTAAGGACTCCCAAGACTATACGAAAGTTGAGCATATGGTCCAAGCATCCTTCAAAATCGGTGTATATGAAGACACTTTGGAGTGTGATGTGGTCCCACGACTGCTTGCCACACTCCTCCTCCTGGTCGGCCATGGTAACTGAATTGCAGTGTCTACCATAATGGGCGACAAACCACTATAGCTTCAAGATGAAAGGCAAAGAATATGTTTTACCACCCATGTCTCTCAGTCAAGTGATTAGCCGACAAACAAGCCACCAACCAAAGAGAGAAGAGTGAGAAAGTGAGCCACCAAAAGTGAGTGAGAGCCACAAGCCAAATTTGAGCCTTCGCCAGAGAGAAAAACCTCATACTATTCACCACCAAACATGAGAGATGAGAGAAGGTGAGAACCCATCGAGGTGATGCACTTTGTCCTAGTGTGCAAGGGGATGGAGAACCACAAACTAACACCACTCATGAGCCACCTTGGTGTTTCAATCTCTTTTTGTGAATTTCAAGATGTTTTTTCCCGATGAGCCTCCGTGTCTACCTCCTCTTCGAGGCATTGAGCATCGAATCGACCTCATCCCGAGCGCCACTTCCAAACAAAGTTCTCATACCGCGGTCAATCTCAAGAAACAAAGGAGATTCAACGCAAGTACAACAACTAATCCACGAACGGTCAGCGTACGTGAAAGCTTAAGCCCTTGTGCCAAGCCTGCCATAATTTGTGCCTAAGCCTGATGGAAGTTTCCGCTGTGCTCCAATTGTAGACCCATAAATGCTATCACCTATGCGCTATAGGCATCCCATTCCTCGCTTAGATGATATGCTTGATGAATTTAGGTGAGCCAACTTTTTCTCAAAATTGATCTTAAAAGTGGCTATTATCAAACAGATTCATGAGGGTGATGAATGGAAAACAGCTTCAAAAACAAAATTTGGCTTATATGAATGGTTGTTATGCCTATGGCTTTGTTTGAAGCCCCTGGAACTTTTGTGGTTCTTTATGCATCAAGTGTACTTGGACCATACATTGGAATCTTGTTGTGGTTTACTCGATGATATTCTTGTGTTTAGTAAAACCATGAAAGAGCATCTTGATCATGTGAAGTTAAGTTTTGCAAACACTTCAAAGGAAAGTCTTTATGCCAACTTGAAAAATGCACTTTTGGAGTTGACAAAGTGGTTTTGTTTCGTTTCATCTCTTCTCCAGGGTGTCCATGTTGATGAAACTAAGATCAAAGCAATTAAAATTTGGCCCTAACCCACCACCTGGCAATAAGTGCGGTTTCCTTGGTCTTGCGGTTTATCGCCGCTTGTGAAAACTTTAGCATTATCATAGCCCCTTTGCATGCTTTGAGTAAGAATATTCTCTTTTTGTTTGGGGACCTTGCAATCCAACGCTTTTGATGAGCTCAAGTCTTTGCTTACTCATGTCCCAATTCTTGCTTTGTCCAATTTTGACAAAACTTTTGAGGTCCATTGTGATGCAAGTGGCACTTGAATTGGCGGAGTTTTAATGCAAGAAAACGAGTCATTGCTTATTTTAGTGAAAAACTCTCCGTGCTCAACTTAACTATCCCGCGGATGAAAGAATTGTATGCTTTAGTGCGTGTGCTAAATGTTTGGGAACATTATCTTAGACCTCATGAGTTTGTCATCCATACCGATCATGAAACGCTTAAGTACTTAAAAGGTCAAACTAAATTGAACAAGTTGCCATGCCAAATGGAGTGAATTTATTGAATCTTTCCATATGTGATCAAGCACATTAAGGGTAAGGAAAGTAGAAGGTTGCCGATGCACTTTCAATGACATGCACGCTTGTCACCCAATTTGAGTTGAATAAGTTATTGGCTTTTGAGCACATAAAAGATTTGTATGCTAGTGATCCATCTTTTGCACCTCATTATGCTAAATGTTGACGATACATCTTGGGAAACAATATTACCTTCAAGGATGGTTATCTTATGAGAGCTAACAAACTTTGCATTACCTTAGTCTCTCTTCGCTTGCTACTTTTGCAAGAGGCCTCATGGAGGGACTTATGGGACATTTTGGACGCGACAAGACCTTCGCCACGCCTCCAAGAACTACTTTTGGCCCAAGATGTTTCGAGATCGCCCCGCTTCACCAATTCGATGCTCTACACGCCGCAAGTTAAGTCAAAAGCTCAATCTCATGGTCTTTATATGCCTCTTCCCATTCCTTTATCAACCTTGGGAAGACATTAGCATGGATTTTGTACTTGTTTCATTTTAGAACTCAAAATGGAAAGGATTCGTGTTTGTTGTTGTAGACCGATTTTCTAAGATGGTACATTTCATTCCTTGCAACAAGGTAGACGGCGTTTCACATATTGCAAATCTCTTTGTAGGAAATCTTATGCCTTCATGGAGTACCAAAGACAATCGCCCTCGATCACGACGTCAAGTTCTTGAGTTACTTTTGAAGACTCTTATGCGCCTAAGCTCGAATCAAGCTTTTGTTCTCATCCGTGATACCATCCTCAAACCGACGCCAAACGGAGGATTTTAACCGGACGCTCTCCACTTTACTGCTGGCCGTTGATCAAGAAGAACATCAAGGAGTGGAGGTATGTTCACCTATCGCCGAAGTACGCCTACAACCGTAAGACATTCATCTATCGGCAAGTCCCCTTCGAGGTCGCTTTACGGCTTCAACCCATTGTTCCCATTGACATTCTACCTCTTCTCTACAAGAGCGCACTCAACCTCGACGAAGTGCACGCAAGTTAAGCATCAAGAAGATGTATGAAGATACAAGAAACACCATCGAAGCGCCAAGTACAACGATCAATTACCAAGCTCAACATCAACAAGCAACCCATGATCTTCAACATAGGCGATCTCGCGGTGGCTACATAACTTCGCAAGGAACGCTCCCAATCTAATCTAAGTCCAAACTTCTACCGAACCGATGGACTCCTTCAAGGTGTTAGTACGCTACAACAACAACGCCATACAAGCTCGGCTAGCATACCAAGCCACCAAGTACAACGCGGAGTTTACACCTTCAACGCCAAAGACCTCTTCGCCCATGGTGATGAAGATCTTGATCCCAGGTCGATCCTTTCAAGGAGGATATGATGCGGAGTATCCTTCCATCATCCTCATGGACTCTACATCACACATCCAACCCCAGGACCCATGACTCAGTACGTAAGAGCCTGAAACCAGGTGACATTCTCCTCAATTCCCTTCGATTCACATGAGACATGGTTAATACCTCAAACGGAAATGCTATGCATGCTTAGGTACCAAGGAGTCAACCTAGAAGAAGCTACAGTTCAAAAGGGACATCAAGAGCGAGAGGAGGAGCTGCAGAGTCCAGCACGAAGCGTACTATCGCTTCCAGCCTAAGCTGCATTACCGCTGAGCCGAGCCAGCAAGACTACCGCCGAGATCCGCCTCACGTCCGCCGAACCCGACAAACTCCAGAATCGAACGCCAGAGCTGCATTTATCGCTTCTCCCGAAAGCGGGTACTACCGTTGAAACACTCGAAGCGTATTTCACTCGGCTTCCAGAGAGGGTACTATCACTGAAGCACCTCAAGCGGTACCACGCCTCCTCATCACAAGTAGCTAAGCCGGCCGAGGCCCATGTACTGCTTTCTGCTCTCAACTTACCCCCTTGGAGAACCTAGACTATAAATAGACCATCCCATCATCCTTTCTAGGGTTAGCATTGATTAGCTCATATTTGTGTGTGAGAGAGCTTTGCTCATCCATCGGCATTTCCACGGAGATCAGAGCAAAAGTCTCTCATCGTAGTCACTAGCGGACTCATACCCACCATCCTCGCAAGAGCAATCATCACACGCTGAGATTTGCATTCTCTCGCATAATAACCTCTTCCCTTACAACGACGACAAATAATATCACTTGTGTGCCTGTTGATGACATGGAAGTAGAAGAGTTTTGTAGGCCCGGCAGTGCGCTTGGTAGGTAGTGGTGGTTGTGCCTGCTTTCTTGTATCACGGCTGGAGGTAGCAACCGATGGAGGTGCTGGTGTAGTGGAAGTAGAGGATGCACGGTGTCCATGATGAAAGTCGACCTGCGTAAAAATTAGTTCGCCAATGCTTGTCGATCCTGCACTTCACGTTCTCGCTACAAGCAAGATGGAATAAATGAGTGATATTTGTATACCTTATACTCTAGAATGGTCTGAATCTCTATTTAATCCACCTATAAACGTGCAATAGCTTCATTCTCCTCAACAATACCACATCTAATCATGCCAGTTTGTAATTCCTGATAATATTCTTCTACAGAATTTTTCCTTGTCTTAAACGCTGCAATTTTTGAAGCAATTCACGTTGATAATATGGTGGAACCCAACGAGTACGCATAGCAGTAAAGCAGCCAAGTAGTTGGAATACAATATAATCTACAATGTTCGACCACCATACACATGCAAAACTAGTGAAAGCACAAAACAGCAGCAAAGAACCCGCTCTCCTCGGATATTGTGAACATAAAACGTTGTTCAGTTTCTAACTCCCAAGTAAGATATATATATATCGAGAACATATCTACCCTCAAATGGTGGAATATTCAATTTCAGTTTCGAATATGGTCATTATCTCGCACCGAGGTAGTAGCAGCTCATGCTATAATATATATACCGAGGTCGACCTGCTGGTGGTGGTGCTGGTGCGCACGTAGTTCTAATTTTGATCAACCTCATCCTCATATTCTCCACCTCGCAGTGAATAAAGCAGGAGCTACGTAACCAATAGCAGTAGCAGCTGCACCGAATTTTGTCCTGCTCAATAGGAACATGTTGTGCTCGCCGACACTGATTCGGAAGGGGCGTTGTTTTAGTTGTTGTTGTTGCAGAGGTGCGATAGGTAGCCGGGCGGTGGTTGTGGAAAACGCGCAAGCAATTCATTAAACTTGCTATCAAGTTTTGTTTCAACGCCTTCTCAATGCCATCTATCTTCTCCATGGCCTCACAATCTGTTTAGCACATCTTGCACTGTCCACTCATCATTTGCTGAAATTTATCATGTAGCTGTTTGTTCGTCAGTTCTCCCAATCAGTCTCATCGCTTGTGATCCTACCATGGTTAGCAACAAATAGAAACACAAGAATATGATCCTACTGACTACTAAGAAGTGGTGGTGGTGTATCACAAACCCATGAAGCAAATCTCAAATTTACTAGTTTTTACCCACCAGAAAGCGGTGATCGGCAACCGCTAGTAGTCAAAACTCTCAAAGCTTGATAGAGCGATTACTAGGAGAGTCAAACGCACGACGAGATGTATGTGGAGCTGAAGGTGATGTAGGTGGAACCCTAATTGGCCGATCTTTCACGCTTGGAGGATCCCACGGAGGGAACACGAAGAACACGCGAAGCACAAGGGGAAACACGGGAAAACGAGATCACTCAACCAACAAGGAATCGGTCACACAAGTGCTAGATCACCACACACATAAGAGATCCACAAGATACAAAGTCAACAAAGGTAAGGATACAAAGGAACTGCTCATCTCAAGAGGAGGCCTTGATGTTCTTCCCTAGAAGGGTCTTGAATCTGGGGGGATTTCTTCCCAAGAGGTCGTGATCTCCGAGGAGAAGTATCCAAGGGATGAGCAAAGGCTCTCACACAAACATGAGCTAATCCAAAGCTAACTCGCTAGAATGAGGTGGGGAGTATATATAGTCTTCATCCACAAGGGGTAAGTGAGAGGGGGTTACATGGGCCCTAGGCCCGCTCATGAAAGCAGCACGGTAGTGTCTGGTGTGGGGCGGTAGTAACATGAGGGTCCGGTAGTACCGCTTGGGCTGAGCGGTAGTACCGACGTGATTTACTTTTAGTACCGTAGGTGGAGCGGTAGTAGGGAGCGGTTCATGGCGCATGTAGTATTGGCCGAGGGAGCGGTAGTACCACGAGGGTGCTGGAGCTTTTTCCTCCTTCCATGCTTCTTGCGACGGTGCGTTGTTCTGGCGCTTGCACTTCCTCGCCCTGTAGTGTTCCGACAATACCTATGCATGCACACGGGTGGAGTGTCAAGTAGTATACCATCCTCGAAGAGGTCAATGGGCACGTAAAGGAGATGATTCACCTTGTATCTGAAGTAGATGTCGACGTGTCACCAAACGGACTCTTGACATGGTGATGTCCATAGGATGCTCCGCATCATCTCTCCCTTGGGAAGGATCCGACTCGGATCGTGATCCTCATCACCATGGAAACGGTTGTCATAGACGGACTTGTAGTTGGAAGAAGTTGAAGACATGGCGCAATCCAAGTAGTCCAAGGTGTCGCGGAGTGATAGACATGCAAAAAGAGCAAACACAAGCAACACTGAAATACAATGGTTAGCGCACACAAAAGGTCCATCATGTAAGAATGAGTCCGTATGTAAGATTGGTCGTGACAAAGCGCATGAAGCATATCAAGATGATCTAGAATGAGATGCAAAGCATTCATGGAGGAAATGCAATCATTGTGTAAACAAATGTGTTGTAAATATGATCTATGCAACCACGGTGTAAAATGATGTCATAGTGAGATGTTTTATCAATAGTATGAATATGGCAATGGATGCTCAATATGTATATGTTATCATGCAATTGATGATGGACAATATGATCATGATGTATGAATATGCCTTCAAGGTAGATCACAACAAATTTGCTAAGGAAATGCGCAAGCTCATATATCATGGATGACATGGGAATACAAGATGCAACAAGGCAATCACAATGTGAGTCAATCCATGCATATGCAAACTTGTGGTGAGTATGATACGTCCATCGAGCATGACATGTGTGAGCACAATCAAGAAATATGAAGGTGTTGTGTACCAAAGCTCGATGTCGAGGCATGAGTGGAGGTCAAGGTGCTCCAATAAGTGCAAGCGCCTCAATGTGAAGGTCCATGTAGCCAATCTCCAATGTCGCCCTCCTTTCACGAGATGTATCATGTAGACAACAAGAAGGAAACAACAATGAAAGAGTGACCCATCCAATATGCATATTTGAGGAAGCAGAGTCCAAATTCCAAGATCAATAAGCATAGTAAGTTGGCACTCAATACAAGGTGATATGAGAGATGCAACTAATGGAGACAAGAGACAATGATCATGACAAATCAAGTGAGAGGCATCAACATCTATGTCATCAACCCAAGAAAGCAAGTAATAGTGGAACATGGGTGATGCAACATAGCAAGCAATCATAGCTATCAAGTCAAGCAAGCTAGTAGTGCAAAGATGCAACGACTAGAAGGAATCATGGCAAGCATGTCATTGGTGCAAATAGTGCATGAATAATTCACAAGACATGGCACAAGCATGAAAGCAAGATGAGAAAATAGCATGAATATCTCGTGAGAAGCCATATGTAAATAGCAATAAGGCATAATGACTCTCCCAACACAACAAGCATCAATAGTATGGGGCACATGATAAACATGGCAATAGCAACAAGGATCTCCACCAAGTATGCAAATACACATAGGAGTAGCATAATTGTGAATCATGGGTAAATGCAAGCAAGGGTCACAATTGCATGGCAAAGGCATAGAAAGAGGCATAATAAAGTGAACACAATAGTATGGGCATAAGGTGACAAGTGGTAATAGCCCATAGCCGTGGAGAACCAAGTAGAAGAGATGCGCCAGAAGCGCGCGAAGGAACGGTGGTAAGCATAGTCCACGGGATCCCAAAGCATCGCTGTTCTCAAGATCAAGCCATCAACTTGGGATTGAGAGGTTGACGAGTATACATGAGTACCTACACAAAAACAAAAGAAAGTGTATATACAGTCATCATCCATCATGACGTGTTTGTGTTGGTTAGCACCAAATATCCAATGCTCAAATAGATGAGATGCGTGATATAGAAACATGTCATCCATCATGATAGGTTTGTTATTATTTATGGCATAATGGAGACTCAAAGGATGTAATGCATCATGAGAAATATCTAGAGCATTGTTATTGATGGAGTGCATAAGGTGCATACTATCATGGGAATCATGCAAAGTATGAAATGCATCAAGATCTCCTAATATGTATGAGGAAACTATGGGGGTCTCCTCATGGGCATGAGTAGCAACATCACATGGAGAATATTGACAACATCCCAAACAATGCATATTCGAAACAATGTGATCATGGCATGGCATAGTGGATGAATTGTGTAAATCATGTAAAGGAAGCATGGCAATATCATCACAAGAGAAGCAAAGCCAATGACCATCATCTCGCCATCTACATATAGGTAAATGGGATTTATTTTAATGGGGCATGCATAGTTACTATGTTGAGATTGAAATGATGCAATATGGGAGATCTCACCATAGCATATGACAAGTTCAATGGATTGTCAAACATGACGACCAATAGAATTTTCACAAGATATCCTATGTAGCATACTATCACAACTAGGCAACTCAACATGCTCATCATCATATTCATCATAAATAGGTAAGTCAAGGCATGAAGAAGTTTCACTAGCATGAAGCATGGCAATAGGAGGGTCAACATCATGGGAGCAATCATTATCAAGAGAGTCCATTAGTGGGACAAGAGAAGCACCATCACCTATGTTACCTTTGGAGCGTCGCTCATGTGTTGTAGGTGAGGTGTTGAAGATCGCTCGTTGTCATCTTCATCTTGATGGAACCATGGGGTTGCATCATCGCCCATCATGGCCATCGCTGCCTCCATAGGAGGTATGGACTCATCAATGGTAGGTGTCGTCATGTAGGAGACCTAGCACCAAAGAAGAAAACACACTAGGAGTAGAGGTTACGTTAGAAATCATAGTGGCCTCACATGCCGTGTCAACTACCTCACTCACTAAGTGTTGTGGCTCACTCACTCTCAAGGATGCTCTCACTCATATGGCTGGTGGAGTCACTCATGGCTCTCAACCTCACATAGGATGTGTGGCATGCTCTCATGTGTGGGGCTAGTGGTGGTCACACTCATCCTCTCAAAGGAAATGCTCTCAATGTCACATATGGTGGAGTCACCATCTCTCTCATGGGGTGGTGGCTCTCCTCACATGGCACTTTGGGCATCTCGACATATGGGTGCTGGAGAGGTGTAGGTGCAATGTCTCCATGCTCAACTCAGACGCAGTGGTCAAGGATGGCCCTGCTCGACCTTCATGTCGCTGCCTTGTTGTTGGAGGTCCATATGATGTGGCACCTCATAGCTGCCTCCATGACCGGGAGTTTCCATGCTCGCCATCTTCCTTGAGGGCTTCCAAGATGGAAGTGTCATCCGCCAGAGGTAGTCGCCGGACTTAATGAAGTCGATGTAGGCGCATACGGGAAGTAGGCGAAGATGCCGTGACGTCCAAAGGCGAAGATGCTTTGAGAACACTTGGCGATGCAAGTGGTTGATGTAGCCGTAGCGCCGCTTTTGTTGTGGTCGCCTCGCGTCTTCTTTTGTGCTCTTGAAGCTTGGACTTCGTGATGTAGGGCTTGTTGGGACTTGTGCATTTGCGCCAGGAGCATCTTCATGATGATGATGTGTTGTCGTGCTTGAGCTCGTGAGGCGCTTCGTCGTCGCGGCACATGTTGCTTGTAGGTGACTTGCCCTTCATGACGATGTGGATCACGAATGTGATGGTGGTCGCCATGTAGATGTTGACTTGACGACTTGCGCTTGCATCTTGTTTGCGCCCCAAGACTTGTGGCTTGACCGTCGCCGCCTTGAGGATGATGAAGGGAAGAAGACTTGATCAAGGCTCTAATCTCCTCCATTCTTGCATCTTGCTCCTCTTTATGTGCGCAAGCTTCTTGTCGATGTAGTCCCTTTTCCTTTCGGAGTGACGAATGTCGATGGAGATGTTCTCGGCGCGCTCGCAATCTTGTTTGTGCGCCTTTGTATTTGTCGTTGTAGATCAAGATAGACGCTTTGGAGATGTAGTTGTTCACGCCGTCGTTGTTGTCGAGACCGGAGAGGGATGCCTTGCCTATCCATCACAAGACTCGAGCAAATATGAGTGGGAGAAAGAGAAGAACGATACCAATGTACCTTTGACCAAAGTTGAAGATGAATCAAGTTCACTCAAATGTGGACAATGAAATAGCACTATTGGTACCAATCCTTGTCGGTTCTCACACCTATACAAGTAAAGCTTATAGTGGAGCTCGGTGAGGATAGTGGCACAAAAATTTAATGCAAAATGTTAGCAAGAGTCAATAATGTTGAAAGAGATTCACAAATTTGCAAGTGAAACAAGTAGACCAATAGCAATGAAAGGTACACGGAAACACACACACGGATAGATAAATGGGGTCGTGCAACCAAGGAATGAGCTCAAATGTGGAATCCACCAAACGCTGTGTTGCACAACTCAAGAGAGACGCTAGCACGATTGCTCAATAGGCGGATACGTACACTTGTGCACAACCTATAAGATGCAAAATGGATATTCTTTCTATTCCAAGTATGCTATGTATGTATGGTTCCCGTGTGTCTTCAAGCATGATATCATATGATGTTGATTTGACAATCTTATGTGCAATGGGATGATGCTATGGCACTTGCTCACGAGCTCTTTTGCTCTTTTGCTTAAAAGCTTTTTTCTTTTTTTTTTTTTTTTCTATGGTCACTTTTGTACAATGCACAAACCAAGATAGCAATTGTATATATGGAACAAACTTGAGGCACAATGGATGATATGATACCAATATGATATGGTATGTATGCAATGGGAGGTATGGACCACTAATGTGCACAAGTAACGCGTTCTGCAATACTCAAATGGCTAGTCTCGATAGGCAAGTAACGCAAATGGGCTAGGGGTTAACAATGCAATTGCAAGGAATATACAAAGGTGTGTCGAGGTTACCGCCCTTTGCGATGATGAGTGGCGGTGTTCTTGTGTAGATACCAAGATGATGGAGACTCGCCCAAGTAGTCAAACACCTTAGGAAACGGAAAACCGCAAACTCAAAATCTCAAATGACAAATGTCAAAAGTGGTAAGGAAAGTGTGGTGGCATGGCAGGCAATGCGAAGTGGGAAGATGGGCTATACACTGTAAGAGTTGGAAGACACCGGTCCCTAAGCAAAACACCTTAGGAGACAAGCCACAACTCAAACAAGCTCAAACAACTATTAAGTGGTTGCCGGAAGTGTATGGGAAGGCATGAATGTGGTGGTGGTGGTTGATGAAGAAGAACCGTCCCTAAGTAGCCTAAACACCTTAGGAGACTCAAATCACAACTCAAACAACCACTAATGCTATAAGGAACAAAATGGGTTAGGGTTGCGAAGTAGGTGGTATATGCTGGATGTTGTGGAAGCCCTAGGCAAAGATGCCAAAATTCATCAAATGTGATGTCAAATGATGTTGTAACCTATCTAGGAGGAAGGAGAATGTCAATAGCTTCTCAACGAGCTAAAGAACGCCAAAATCGGACTCGGATGTGGAAGTTATGGTGGAAATGGTGAAATTCGGAACGCTGAACTGGGAGTGCGGTAGTACTGCGTGATGGGCGGTAGTACCGCTCGTGTCGGGATTTTTCGACTGTTTCGGGCTGAAACTGGGCTGGGGCGGTAGTACCGCATGGGGGCGGTAGTACCGCTTGGGGGTGCGGTAGTACCGCTTGGGGCGCGGTAGTACCGCTTGGTGCTGCGGTAGGTCGCCTGGAGGCGCGGTAGTACCGCTCGTGTCGATTCTTCGCAGATCGAATCGGGCGCGATTTTGGGGCGGAAATGGATGATTTCGGGTAAATTGGAGAGATTTCGTGGATGGTGGGGAACTTGGGGAGATGCTAGATCCACTCGAAACCAAGCAAATCCATGGATCAAAATCAACAAAACATCATCAAACCAACAAATCACAAAAAATTTTGGGGCTATTTTTGTGGGGATTTTTGATTTAGGACGAAAACAACAAAATCAAGCTAGAAAACACGGGTAGGGCTCCAAAACGTGATCAACGTGGCCATGATACCATAATGATGTAGGGTGGAACCCAACCGATTCACGCGGAGGATCCTACGGAGGAACACACGCGAAGCACGGGGAAACACGGGAAAACGGAGAGATCACTCAACCAACAAGGAATCTCACACAAGTGCTAGATCACCACACACATAAGAGATCCACAAGATACAAAGTCAACAAAGGTAAGGATACAAAGGAACTGCTCATCTCAAGAGGAGGCCTTGTGTTCTTCCCTGAAGGGTCTTGAATCCGCTTGAGGATCTTCTCCGAAGAGGTCGGATCTCCGGGAGAAGATTCAAGTGGATGAGCAAAGGCTCTCACACAAACATGAGCTAATCCAGTGCTAACCCTCAGAATGAGGTGGAGTATATATAGTCTTCATCCACGAAGGGTAAGTGAGAGGAACATGCCTAGGCCCGCTCATGGAGCAGCACGGGTAGATTGCGGTTGCAGGTAGTATCACAGGGTCCATGTGTAGTACCGCTGGGCTGAGCGTAGTACAAGACGTGACGACTTTTAGTACCGTAGGTGGAGCGTAGTAGGGAGCTAGTCTTGCCAAGGTAGTACCGCTGGAGGGAAATGTAGTACCGCGAGGGTGCTGGAGCTTCTTCCCTCTTCTTCCATGCTTTCTTGCGGACGGTGCAGTTGTTCTTGGCGCTTTCTCCCCTCGCCGTCTGTAGTGTTCACAATACCTATGCATGCACACGGGTAGTGTCAAGTAGTATACCATCCTCAAGAGGTCAATGGGCACGTAAAGGAGATGATTCACCTTTGTGTATTGAAGTAGATGTCGCGACGTGTCACTCGCCAAACGGACTCTTGACATGGTGATGTCCATAGATGCTCCGCATCGGAAGGCTTATAATATGGTAGCACAAAGGGTCAGCAATAATCAATCAGAGATGCAGTTGAATAAACGCTCAACGGTTTCAGATTGTGTTGGTCCTAGGCTAGACTGTGCTAGAGACGCGAGCCTAGAACACCAACAAAATCATGCCGCACGTAAACAAGGGAGGAGCACACTCTGAATTTTTTTCTTTTTTTTCCTTTTTGCACTTTTTTTCCTCTTTTTGTCTGCAAGTATTTTTTTTAAAAAAGTCTACAAATGGTCTAAAACTGCCTAGCCAGAATTTTCCAGACTTAGTTTTTTTGAGTTTGGAACTATTTACCGCGGTAGCACGAAGTTGGGGAGTTCTTCGTCCCGACCGGAGTATGGCGTGATTCGAAAACCAAAACAGAGTAACAAAATACTGACCGAATAGGACTGGTGGCGGAGATGAAACCTGGAACTCGGACTGGTGGCGAAGATGAATCTGGTGGAACTCGACTGGTGGCGGAGATGAATCTGGTGGAACCGGATAGGTGGCGGATATATGTTGCAGGTGAACTCGGATTGGCGTGATGGCGGCGGATATGTGGTGGCGATATGGATTCGGATTGGCGAATATGTGGTGGTGGTATGGCAGCAATATTTATGATGATGCGTGGTGATATATGGCAGCGGCGACGCGGACAACCTGTGAACAGAACTCAAACTCTAAAAGACTAGACGCTAAGACCAGCAACTTGACATGACGATGCAACCGCAAATTCAACAAAGCAAATACAGAAAGATTATGCAAAGGCTCAGATTGGTTCGATGGGATGAACTAACCCTAATTTTTGGCTGTGGACTATAGGTATGAAGAACAGACTCGATCAAAAACATTTAAAAAACTGTAAAATCTCACCGAGTAACCTGGAAATCTGATACCACTTGATAGAGGCAAAGGTGTCCCGCCTTTCAATGAGATGATGGATATCGCTTAGGTGGAAATCGACTTTTGACGACACGACTACTTAACGCAGCGAGACGTCACTTTAGCAATCAGCAGACATACGACGCCGCGCTTGGTGGAGGGGTCCAAATCAACCCATCTCTTGTTTCCCCACACATACGGACTCTAAAAATAGCCTATACTTATGTATTTCGAAATTACATGGGCCTGGCTCAATAATAAGGTGACGCAGCACCTAGAATAGCCTCAGACGAAATTTATGAAGTGGCATCTTGTATATTTCGTCCAAGGCATCATGCACCCATTATGGTGGCTTCAAAGTCCTGAAATCATCACTTGTAACTTGTTCTTGTTCCCAAGCATGCCATCATCTCCATGCTTGTTCGTGCTCCAATGTCCATCCTTATCTAAGCTAGGCCCTTCATTTGTAAGCAAAACAAATGTATCCAATTTAGGCAGCATCATATTCTCATGAACATTAGAATCATTACCAAGAAACAAAAGTACCGGATAATTTAGTTGGCGGGCGCAGGTTTCCAGTAATTGGTCTAGTATATGTAGCAGGGTTGTGGGTGTAACAATGGTATTGATGTCCTATTCAATAACCATCCTTGATGTAATATTGTTCCCAAGATGTATGCATAAAACATTTAGCATAATGAGGTGCAAAAGATGGGTCATTAGCTTACAAGTCTTTATGTGCTCAAAGCCAATAACATTCAATCAAGTTTAGTGACAAGCGGCATATGCGTGAAAGTGCATCGGCAACTACATTTTCCTTACCCTTAATGTACTTGATCACATATGGGAAAGATTCAATAAATTCACTCCATTTGGCATGATGCTTGTTCAACTTAGTTTGACCTTTTAAGTATTTAAGTGTTTCATGATCGGTATGTATGACAAACTCATGAGGTCTAAGATAATGTTCCCAAACATGTAGGACACGACTAAAGCATACAATTTTTGTCATAGATGGGATAGTTAAGTTGAGCACCGGAGAATTTTTCACTAAATATGAAATTGCTCGCTTTGTTTGCATCAAAACTCCGCCAATTCCGGTACCACTTGCATCACAATGAACCTCAAAAGTTTTGTCAAAGTTGGGCAAAGCAAGAATCGGAGCATGAGTAAGCAAAGATTTGAGCTCATCAAAAGCGTTGATTGCAAAGATCCCCAAACAAAAGGAGCATTCTTCTTACTCAAAGCATGCAAAGGCGCAATAGTGCTAAAGTTTTCACAAAGCAACGATAAAACCCGCAAGACCAAGAAAACTTCAGACTTGTTGCAAATTGGTGGCTGGGGCCAAGTTTTAATTGCTTCAATTTAAGTTTCATCAACATGGACACCCTTGAAGAGACAACAAAACCCAAGAAAACCACTTTGTCAACACCAAATGTGCACTTTTGCATGTTGGCATAAAGACTTTCTCATGAAGTGTTTGCAAAACAAGCCTAACATGATCAAGATGCTCTTTCATGGTTTTGCTAAAGACAAGAATATCATCAAGTAAACCACAACAAAGACTCCAATGTAAGGTCGGTACATGATGCATGAGACGACAAAGTACCGAGCTCCGATAAACCCATAGGCAGGACTAACCACTCATACAAACCAAATTTTGTTTTGAAAGTAGTTTTCCATTCATCACCTTCTTGTGCGGATTTGATAATAGCCACTTTTAAGATCAATTTTGAGAAAAGTTAACTCCACTAAGTTCATCAAGCATATCATCTAAGCAAGGAAGGGGATGCCTATAGCTAACGGTGATAGCATTTATAGGTCTACAATCGAACACAAGTGGAAACTTCCATCGGGCTTAGGCACAAGTATAACGGAACGGCACAAGGGCTTAAGCTTTCACGCATATGACCGTTGTCGATTAGTTGTTGTACTTGCCGCTGAATCTCCTTGGTTTCTTCGGGATTGACACGGTATGGAGCTTTGTTTGAAGTGGCGCCCGGGATGAGGTCGATTCGATGCTCAATGCCTCATAGAGGAGGTAGACCCGGAGGTAGCTCATTGGGGAAAACATCTTGAAATTCCTGCAAAAGAGATTGAAACACCAAAGGTAGCTGTGAGTGGTGTTAGTTTTGGTTCTCCATCCTTGCACACAAGGACAAAGTGCATCACACTCGATGGGTTCTCACACACTTCTCTCATCTGACTTTTTGTGGCAAATAGTATGAGGTTTTTCTCTAGGCTAAGAGGCCAAGTTTGGCTTGTTGCTCTCACTCATGTTTTGGTGGATCACTTTCTCACTCTTCTCTCTATGGTGGGTGGCTTGCTTGTCGGCTATCACTTGACTAGGACACATGGGTCATAGCACATCTTCCTTTCCTTTCATCTTGAAGCTATAGTGATTGGTACGCCCATTGTGGACGACACCACGGTCGAATTGCCATGGTCGACCAAGAAGGAGGTGGGAAACGGTCATTGGTACCACATCACACTTCAAGTGTTCATATGCACCAATTTTGAAGGATACTTGGACCGTATGCTCAACTCAGATAGTGCCGGAGTCACTTAGCCATTGAACCTTGTAGGGATGTGGGTGCTTCTCTTGACCAATTGAAGCTTGGAGCATAGTTCTTAACTTGCCAAGTTGTGGCAACTACTCCATCGATGATGACCTTGACGGACCTTCCATTGATGCGGCCTAGGTGTGGAAGATATGGCATCATTGGTCTTCTTGTTGATGTTGAAGTGTCAAGACCTTGGAGACAACGAGAGCGGGCTCAGATCTTCATCACAAAAGACTTGATCATCTTCATCCTCGCTCACGCCGCCGTGCATGGCCACTTGCTCAATAGCTGCCATTTCATCTTCACTCATTGAGTCGAGGTGCCATCGCTGAGGATCATGGTGCTTTGTTGGTGCATTGAAGGACTTGTGGCCTTGGCCCACATGAGCACTTGACTGAACTTGTCTTGATGATCTCATCACTGGAGTAGAGGAAGAAGCACGCGGCTTGTAGTTGCTTGTAGTAGGAGGAAGACGACTTGAACTTGACGAAGGTTTTTGTATGTTGTCTTGTCGTCGTTGCTTGGAGAAGGTTTGGTTGAAGTAGATGTTGGAGGAGTTGTTGAAGCTTGATTGTTGGAGAAGCCAGATGTCTTGGATGAGTACTTGGCGATTTGAAGTCATCTTGCACTTGACGCTCCGCCTTTGGTCGCTTGATGCACGAGTTTGATGAGGTTGGAGTATGGTTGGAAGTTGACGATCTTCTTGATGGGATGATTGAGTCCATTCAAGAATCGTGCCATTGTTTGCTTATCATCTTTCTTGACATTGGCTCGAATCATGGCTATCTCCATTTCCTTGTAGTATTCTTCAACACTCTTGTTCCTTGCTTGAGGAGTTGTAGCTTTTGAAGAGATCACGGTTGTAGTAGGTGGGCACAAATGGTGCTCGATGACATCCTTCATTTGAGCCCAAGTGGTGATTGAGGGTCACCCTTGCTCCTCGGTGCTCAAGGACTTGTTCCCACCCTATGAGCACGTAGTCTTGGAACTCAAGTGATGCCATTGCGATCTTCTTTCTCTTCCTCATAGTTGTGCAAACGAAAGATTTTGTCGACCTTCAATGCCCATGATAGGTATTCTTCCGGATCATTGCTTCCATGAACTTGGGCATTGTGAATTTGAGTTTTCCATAGTGTTGCTCTTCATCTTGATAGCGGTTGGATACGCGCTCTTGCCTTTGAAAGTCCTCGAATGCTCGCTCCTCATGATGTCACTCTTGATGTGGAGGAGGGTCTTAGCACTTGTTCCACTTGGTGTTGCTCTTGTTGCACTTGGGTTGAGGTGAGCTTGACGAGCTTGGGGAGGAGCTTGAGAAACTTGAGTGCACACGTGGTTGATAGTTCCTCTTGTATTTCTTCTCAAGGGCTTCTCTTGATTGCGCCTGTCAGGATTGGGTTGGCGATGGCTCGACTTGATTCTTGAAGGGCATGTTCCGCCTCAAGAGCTTATGCTTCGTTGTTTTTGTTGAAGGCGTTGAGCCTCGCGCCTTGTTCCTCTTGGTGTAGACGACTGCTCTTCTTCTTCTTGACGACGAAGACGTTGTCGTTTTGAGCTTGAGCAAAAGCGATTGGTTTGCTTGAGGACGAGGAACTTGCTCATCGACTTGCTCTTGTGAATGCTTGACGGTAGCGGTCGCGAGATGCATGACGGTCTTGAGGCGCAGCTTGTCAAGAATGGTCGAGGACGGTGTGCTTGAGCCGGAGAAGGTGTCGCTTGAGTGTCGACGAGGGTCTGGATGTAGGGTAGAACCCTCAGAAGGACCTTTTCACACTTGGAGAGGGAAAAGGAGAGAAATCACAAGAACAACAAGAACACAAAGATGAACACAAAGAGACAATCACTCCAACAATTCCCGCCACACATCCACTAGAGTAACAACACAAGATCCACAAGTCTCAAACACAATCAAAGGAAAGATACAATGGCAAAGTTCATCCCAAATCCAAAGGAAGAGGGGTCTTGGTGGTAGTCTTCTCCCAATGGAGGTCTTGAAATCCTCAAGGATTCTTCCCTATGGGGTCTTGATCCTCAAAGAGGGAACTAATGGAGCAAAGCTCACCAAGATCTCATCTAATACTTTGCTAACCCTAAACATGGCCCTAGGTACAGTAATATATAGGCTTGGGGACGAAGGAGGAGAAGTGGAGCCAAGAAGTCATCTCAACCGTCCATCTCGGAGGCCTGCAGGCGACGGGTGGTGTTAGCCTCAGGCGCACGGGGTCCTGTGGGCACCGAGGAGTCCCGATTAGGGGTGTCCGGACAGCCGATCATCATCGTCCGCCGACTCCAAGACTACGAAGATACAAGATTGAAGACTCCATCCTGTCCGGATGGGACTTTCCTTGGCGTGGAAGGCAAGCTTGGCGACACGGATATGTAGATCTCCTACCATTGTAACCGACTCTGTAACCCTAGCCTCTCCTGTCTATATAAACCGGAGGGCATTAGTCCCAGGACACAACATACATTACAACAATCATACCATAGGCTAGCTTCTAGGTTTAGCCTCCTTGATCTCGTGGTAGATCCACTCTTGTACAACCCATATCATCAATATTAATCAAGCAGGACGAGGGTTTTACCTCCATCAAGAGGGCTCGAACTCGTAAAAACATCGTGTCCTCGCCTCCTGTTACCATCCGCCTAGACGCATTCGGGACCCCTACCCAGATCCACCGGTTTTGACACCGACGCGGTGCTTTATTGAGAGTTCCTCTCGCGCTGCCACCGATAGGTCTGATGGCATCTTCAACCAACAACGCTGTCCGTGGTGAGACTTTTCTCCCGGCAGATCTTCAGATTCGGGGCTTTGCATCGCGGCTAATTCACTTGGCCATCCGAGCAGATCGAAGTTACCGCCGCCGTGTCAGATGAAGCCTAAACTTCACGGCCGATGTCCGCGGAGACTTGATCTTCAATGGACCTAACCACAGTTGCCGCCAGATCAGGACGACGGGCATGATCTAGCTCGCCACCGGTCAAAGGCCTTTGTGGCCGACACGAATCCGCTCGCCATTAGTCCGGAGCCGATCACCAGATCGAGGGCCGGTGGATAGACGCCGCCTGGGGCTTCAACATCCACGGCGATGGAGCGAACACTAATCTTGTCCCTGCGAAACTCGTGATTTCGAGGCGCCGACTCCTTGCCGACCAACCTCCGCGCCTCTACCAATCGATCGGATTGGGCACCGTTATGGAATTCACCGACACTCGCCTTTGGCGACATCCTAAACTCGCTAAAGCATCTCGCTATCGGGAGAGCCCTATATGGCCGTGATGGTTGGGGTACGACGACGAAGAAATTCAGAGCCCACCCACCACCCACTTTGTAGCCATCACGACGTATCTAACCGACATGCTAGACTACGATCCGACGCACATCGACGCTATGGACGATTTATGCCGGAGAGGAACAGAACCACCATGTTCTTCACGTGTAATAAGAGCAAAAGTCTCCTCATCGTAGTCACTAGCGGACTCATACCCACCATCCTCAGTAGCAATCATCACACGCTGAGATTTGCATTCTCTCGCATAATAACCTCTTCCCTTACAACGACGACAAATAATATCACTTGTGTGCCCTGTTGATGCCATGGAAGAAGAAGAGCTCTTTGTAGGCCTGACAGGTGCGCTCTTGGTAGGTAGTGGTGGTTGTGCCTGCTTTCTTGTATCACGGCTGGAGGTAGCAACTGATGGAGGTGCTGGTGTAGTGGAAGTAGAGGATGCACGCGGTGTCCATGATGAAAGTCGACCTGCAGAAAAATTAGTTCGCGCCAATGCTTGTCGATCCTGCACTTCACGTTCAGCTTTACAAGCAAGATGGAATAAATGAGTGATATTTGTATACTCCTTATACTCTAGAATGGTCTGAATCTCTCTATTTAATCCACCTATAAAACGTGCAAGCATAGCTTCATTCTCCTCAACAATACCACATCTAATCATGCCAGTTTGTAATTCCTGATAATATTCTTCTACAGAATTTTTTCCTTGTCTTAAACGCTGCAATTTTTGAAGCAATTCACGTTGATAATATGGTGGAACCCAACGAGTACGCATAGCAGTTTTCAAAGCAGCCCAAGTAGTTGGAATACAATATAATCTACAATGTTCAGACCACCATACACATGCAAAACTAGTGAAAGCACAAACAGCAGCAGCAACCCGTCTCTCCTCGGGATATTGTGAACATGTAAAACGTTGTTCAGTTTCTAACTCCCAAGTAAGATATATATATCAGGAACATATCTACCCTCAAATGGTGGAATATTCAATTTCAGTTTCGGAATATGGTCATTATCTCGTACACGAGGTAGTAGTGCAGGCCCTCTTGTTGCGAATATATACCGAGGTCGACCTGCTTGGTGGTGGTGCTGGTGGCTGCACGTGGTTCTAATTTTGATCAACCTCATCCTCATAATATTCCTCCACCTCTGCAGTAACAGCAGGAGCTACAGAAGCACCAATAGCAGTAGCAGCGGCACCAGAATTTTGTCCTGGCTCAATAGGAACATGCTGTGCTCGTCGATACTGATTCGGAAGGGGGCGTTGTTGTAGTTGTTGTTGTTGCAGAGGTGCGATAGGTGCAGCCGGCGGTGGTTGTGGAAAACGCGCAAGCAATTCATTAAACTTGCTATCAAGTTTTGTTTCGAACGTCTTCTCAATGCCATCTATCTTCTCCATGGCCTCGTCAAATCTGTTTAGCACATCTTGCACCTGTCCACTCATCATTTGCTGAAATTTATCATGTAGCTGTTTGTTCGTCAGGTTCTCCCAATCAGTCTCATCGACTTGTGATCCTACCATGGTTAGCAACAAATAGAAACACAAGAATATGATCCTACAGACTACTAAGAAGTGGTGGTGGTGTATCACAAACCCATGAAGCAAATCTCAAATTCTTACCAGTTTTTACCCACCAGCAGGCGGTGATCGGCAACCGTTGTAGTCAAAACTCTCAAAGCTTGGATAGAGCGATTACCAGGGAGAGTCAAGCGCACGACGTAGATGTATGTGGAGCTGGGAAGGTGATGTAGGGTGGAACCCTAATTAAATCGATCTTTCACGTTTGGAGGGGATCCTCACGGAGGAACACGAAGAACAGCGGAAGCACAAGGGGAAACACGGGGAAAACGAGAGGGATTCACTCAACCAACAAGGAATCGGTCACACAAGTGCTAGATCACCACACACATAAGAGATCCACAAGATACAAAGTCAACAAAGGTAAGGATACAAAGGAACCGTTCATCTCCAAGAGGAGGCCTTGATGTTCTTCCCTAGAAGGGGTCTTGAATCCGCTTGGGGGATCTTCTCCGAAGAGGTCGTGATCTCCGAGGAGAAGTATCCAAGTGGATGAGCAAAGGCTCTCACACAAACATGAGCTAATCCAGTGCTAACCCTCGCTAGAATGAGGTGGGGGAGTATATATAGTCTTCATCCACGAAGGGGTAAGTGAGAGGGGGGTTACATGGGCCCTAGGCCCGCTCTCGCGAGCAACAGCAGTAGTACTGCGTGCAGGTGATAATACGCGAGGTCATGATAGTACCGCTTAGGCTGAGCGGTAGTACCGCACGTGACGACTTTTAGTACCGTGGGTGGAGCGGTAGTAGGGAGCGGTAGTTCATGCCGTGTGTAGTAGTACCGCTGGAGGGAGCGGTAGTACCGCGAGGGTGCTGGAGCTTCTTCCTCCTTCTCTTCCATGCTTCTCTTGCGGACGGTGCAGTTGTTCCTTGGCGCTTGCACTCCTCCTCGTCGTCTGTAGTGTTCCGACAATACCTATGCATGCACACGGGTGGAGTGTCAAGTAGTATACCATCCTCGAAGAGGTCAAATGGGCACGTGTAAAGGAGATGATTCACCTTTGTGTATCTGAAGTAGATGTCGCGACGTGTCACTCGCCAAGCGGACTCTTGACATGGTGATGTCCATAGGATGCTCCGCATCATCTCCCTCCCTTGGGAAGGATCCGACCTCGGATCGTGATCCTCATCACCATGGAAGCGGTTGTCATAGAGCGGACTTGTAGTTGGAAGAAGTTGAAGACATGGCGCAATCCAAGTAGTCCAAGGTGTCGCGGAGTGATAGACATGCAAAAGAGCAAACACAAGCAACACTCGGAAATACAATGGTTAGCGCACACAAAAGGTCCATCATGTAAGAATGAGTCCGTGCGGTAAGATTGGTCGTGACAAAGCGCATGAAGCATATCAAGATGATCTAGAATGAGATGCAAAGCATTCATGGGAGAAATGCAATCATTGTGTAAACAAATGTGTTGTAAATATGATCTATGCAACCACGGTGTAAAATGATGTCATAGTGAGATGTTTTATCAATAGTATGAATATGGCAATGGATGCTCAATATGTATATGTTATCATGCAATTGATGATGGACAATATGATCATGATGTATGAATATGCCTTCAAGGTAGATCACAACAAATTTGCTAAGGAAATGCATAGCTCATATATCATGGATGACATGGGAATACAAGATGCAACAAGGCAATCACAATGTGAGTCAATCCATGCATAGTGTGCAAACTTGTGGTGAGTATGATACGTCCATCGAGCATGACATGTGTGAGCACAATCAAGAAATATGAAGGTGTTGGTGTACCAAAGCTCGATGTCGAGGCATGAGTGGAGTGTCGAAGGTGCCTCCAATAAGTGCAAGCGCTCCTCAATGTGAAGGTCCATGTAGCCAATCTCCAATGTCGCTCCTCCTTTCACGAGATGTATCATGTAGACAACAAGAAGGAAACAACAATGAAAGAGTGACCCATCCAATATGCATATTTGAGGAAGCATAGAGTCCAAATCTCCAAGATCAATAAGCATAGTAAGTTGGCACTCAATACAAGGTGATATGAGAGATGCAACTAATGGAGACAAGAGACAATGATCATGACAAATCAAGTGAGAGGCATCAACATCTATGTCATCAACCCAAGAAAGCAAGTAATAGTGGAACATGGGTGATGCAACATAGCAAGCAATCATAGCTATCAAGTCAAGCAAGCTAGTAGTGCAAAGATGCAGCGTACTAGAAGGAATCATAGCAAGCATGTCATTGGTGCAAATAGTGTGCATGAATAATTCACAAGACATGGCACAAGCATGAAAGCAAGATGTGAGAAAAATAGCATGAATATCTCGGTGAGAAGCCATATGTAAATAGCAATAAGGCATAATGACTCTCCCAACACAACAAGCATCAATAGTATGGGGCACATGATAAACATGGCAATAGCAACAAGGATCTCCACCAAGTATGCAAATACACATAGGAGTAGCATAATTGTGAATCATGGGTAAATGCAAGCAAGGGTCACAATTGCATGGCAAAGGCATAGAAAGAGGCATAACATGCAAAGTGAACACAATAGTATGGGCATAAGGTGACAAGTGGTAAATAGCCCATAGCCGTGTGAGAACCAAGTAGAAGAGATGCTGGCGTGGGCGTTCTTGCGAAGGGAGCGGTGGTAAGCATAGTCCACGGGATCCCAAAGCGTCGTTGCTCTCAAGAGCTCGTTTAAATCAACTCTTGGGATTGAGAGGTTGACGAGTATACATGAGTACCTACACAAAACAAAGACAAAGGAAAAATTGTGTGTGCATGGTATATGTACACATCATCCATCATGATCTTGCGTGCTTGTGTTGGTTAGCACCAAATATCCAATGCTCAAATAGATGAGATCGTGATATAGAAACATGTCATCCATCATGATAGGTTTGTTATTATTTATGGCATAATGGAGACTCAAAGGATGTAATGCATCATGAGAAATATCTAGAGCATTGTTATTGATGGAGTGCATAAGGTGCATACTATCATGGGAATCATGCAAAGTATGAAATGCATCAAGATCTCCTAATATGTATGAGGAAACTATGGGGGTCTCCTCATGGGCATGAGTAGCAACATCACATGGAGAATATTGACAACATCCCAAACAATGCATATTCGAAACAATGTGATCATGGCATGGCATAGTGGATGAATTGTGTAAATCATGTAAAGGAAGCATGGCAATATCATCACAAGAGAAGCAAAAGCCAATGACCATCATCTCGTCATCTATGCCATAGGTGCAAATGGGATTTATTTTAATGGGGCATGCATAGTTACTATGTTGAGATTGAAATGATGCAATATGGGAGATCTCACTCATAGCATATGACAAGTTCAATGGATTGTCAAACATGGCGTGACCAATAGAATTTTCACAAGATATCCTATGTAGCATACTATCACAACTAGGCAACTCAACATGCTCATCATCATATTCATCATAAATAGGTAAGTCAAGGCATGAAGAAGTTTCACTAGCATGAAGCATGGCAATAGGAGGGTCAACATCATGGGAGCAATCATTATCAAGAGAGTCCATTAGTGGGACAAGAGAAGCACCATCACCTATGTTACCTTTGGAGCGTCGCTCATGTGTTGTAGGTGAGGTGTTGAAGATCGTCTCGTTGTCATCTTCATCTTGATGGAACCATGTGGGGGTTGCATCATCGTCCATCATGGCCATCGTCGTCTCCATAGGAGGTATGGACTCATCAATGGTAGGCGTGTCGTCATGTAGGAGACCTAGCACCAAAGAAGAAAACACACTAGGAGTAGAGGTTAAGGCGTTAGAAATCATAGTGGCCTCACATGCCGTGTCAACTACCTCACTCACTAAGTGTTGTGGCTCACTCACTCCCTCAAGGATGCTCTCACTCATATGGCTGGTGGAGTCACTCAAGTGGCTCTCAACCTCACATAGGATGTGTGGCATGCTCTCATGTGTGGGCTAGTGGTGGTCACACTCATCCTCTCAAAGGAAATGCTCTCAATGTCACATATGGTGGAGTCACTCATCTCTCTCATGGGGTGGTGGCTCTCCTCACATGGCACTTTGGGCATCTCGACATATGTGGGTGTCGGAGAGGTGTAGGTGCAAATGTCTCCATGCTCAACTCGTATCGCCGTGGTCGAAGGGGATGGCCCTTGCTCGACCTTCATGTCGTCGTCTTGTTGTTGGAGGTCCATATGATGTGGCACCTCATAGCTCGTCTCCATGACCGAAGGGAGTTTCCCATGCTCGGCCATCTTCCTTGAGGGGCTTCCGAAGATGGAAGTGTCATCCTCGCTCGTAGGTAGTCGCCTTGGACTTAATGAAGTCGATGTAGGCGTACACGTGGGAAGTAGGCGAAGATGCCGTACGTCCAAAGGCGAAGATGCCTTGAGAACACTTGGCGAAGATGCGAAGTGGTTGATGTAGCCGTAAGCGCCGACTTGGTTGTGGTCGTCTCGCGGTCTTCTTTTGTGCTCTTGAAGCTTGGACTTGGCGTGATGTAGGGCTTGTTGGGACTTGTGCATTTGCGCTTGTGGAGCATCTTCATGATGATGATGTCGTTGTCGTGCTTGAGCTCGTGGCGTTAAATCGGTAAATGCGTGCACATGTTGCTTGTAGGTGACTTGCCCTTCATGACGATGTGGATCACGAATGTGATGGTGGTCGCCATGTAGATGTTGACTTGGGCGACTTGCGCTTGCATCTTGTTTGCGCTCCAAGACTTGTGGCTTGACCGTCGTCGTCTTGAGGATGATGAAGGGAAGAAGACTTGATCAAGGCTCTAATCTCCTCCATTCTTGCATCTTGCTCCTCTTTATGTGCGGCAAGCTTCTTGTCGATGTAGTCCCTTTTCCTTGCTTGGAGTGACGAATGTCGATGGAGATGTTCTCGATCGCTCTCGCAATCTTGTTTGTCGCCTTGTATTTGTCGTTGTAGATCGAAGATAGGCGCTTTGGAGATGTAGTTGTTCACGCCGTCGTTGTTGTCGTGAGACCGGAGAGGGATGCCTTGCCTATCCATCACAAGACTCGAGCAAATATGAGTGGGAGAAAGAGAAGAACGTATACCAATGTACCTTTGACCAAAGTTGAAGATGAATCAAGTTCACTCAAATGTGGACAATGAAATAGCACTATTGGTACCAATCCTTGTCGGTTCTCACACCTACACAAGTAAAGCTTATAGTGGAGCTCGGTGAGGATAGTGGCACAAAATTTAATGCAAAATGTTAGCAAGAGTCAATAATGTTGAAAGAGATTCACAAATTTGCAAGTGAAACAAGTAGACCAATAGCAATGAAAGGTACACGGAAACACACACGGATAGATAAATGGGGTCGTGCAACCAAGGAATGAGCTCAAAATGTGGAATCCACCAAAACGCTCGTGTTGCACAACTCAAGAGAGACGCTAGCACGATTGCTCAATAGGCGGATCGACACTTGTGCACAACCTATAAGATGCAAAATGGATATTCTTTCTATTCCAAGTATGCTATGTATGTATGGTTCCCGGTGTGTCTCTCAAGCATGATATCATATGATGTTGATTTGACAATCTTATGTGCAATGGGATGATGCTATGGCACTTGCTCACGAGCTCTTTGCTCTCTTTTTGCTTAAAAGCTTTTTCTCTTTTTTTTTTTTTTTTTCTCTATGGTCACTTTTGTACAATGCACAAACCAAGATAGCAATTGTGTATATGCGGGAACAAACTTGAGGCACAATGGATGATATGATACCAATATGATATGGTATGTATGCAATGGGAGGTATGGACCACTAATGTGCACAAATAACGTTGCCTGCAATACTCAAATGGCTAGTCTCGATAGGCAAGTAGCAAAAATGGGCTAGGGGTTAACAATGCAATTGCAAGGGAATATACAAAGGTGTCGTCGAGGTTACCGTCCTTTGCGATGATGAGTGGCGGTGTTCTTGGTGTAGATACCAAGATGATGGAGACTCGTCCTAAGTAGCCAAACACCTTAGGAAGCGGAAAAACCGCAAACTCAAAATCTCAAATGACAAATGTCAAAATGGTGGTAGCGGAAGCGGTGGTGGTATGCACATGGCAATGCGGAAGTGGGAAGATGGGCTATACACGGTGTAAGAGTTGGAAGCACACGGTCCCTAAGTAGCCGAAACACCTTAGGAGACACAAGCCACAACTCAAACAAGCTCAAACAACTATTGGGTTAAGTTGGGTTGTCGGAAGTGTATGGTGGGTAAGGTTATGTGGAAGTGGTGGTGGTGGTGGTTGATGAAGAAGCAACCGTCCCTAAGTAGCCTAAACACCTTAGGAGACTCAAATCACAACTCAAACAACCACTAATGCTATAAGGAACAAAATGGGTTAGGTTGCGGAAGTAGGTGGTGGTTATGCGGATGTTGTGGTGGAAGCCCTAGGCAAAGATGCCAAAATTCATCAAATGTGATGGTGTCAAATGATGTTGTAACCTATCTAGGAGGAAGGAGAATGTCAATAGCTTCTCAACGAGCTAAAGAACGCGAAAATCGGACTCCGGATGTGGAAGTTATGGTGGAAATGGTGAAATTCGGAACGCTGAAACTGGGAGGTGCGGTAGTACCGCGTGTGATGGGCGGTAGTACCGCTCGTGTCGGGATTTTTCGACTGTTTCGGGCTGAAACTGGGCTGGGGGCGGTAGTACCGCATGGGGGGCGGTAGTACCGCTTGGGGGTGCGGTAGTACCGCTTGGGGGCGCGGTAGTACCGCTTGGTGCTCTGCGGTAGTACCGCTCGGAGGCGCGGTAGTACCGCTCGTGTCGGGATTCTTCGCAGATCGAATCTGGGCGCGATTTTGGGGCGGAAATGGATGATTTCGGGGTCAAAATTGGAGAGATTTCGTGGATGGAAAGTGGGGAAACTTGGGGAGATGCTAGATCCACTCGAAACCAAGCAAATCCATGGATCAAAATCAACAAAACATCATCAAACCAACAAATCACAAAAAATTTTGGGGGCTATTTTTGGTGGGGATTTTCGGATTTAGGACGAAAACAACAAAATCAAGCTAGAAAACACGGGGTAGGGGCTCCAAAAACGTGATCAACGTGGCTCATGATACCATAATGATGTAGGGTGGAACCCTAATTCGTCGATCTTTCACGTTTGGAGGGGATCCTACGGAGGGAACACGAAGAACACGCGGAAGCACAAGGGGAAACACGGGGAAAACGAGAGGGATTCACTCAACCAACAAGGAATCGGTCACACAAGTGCTAGATCACCACACACATAAGAGATCCACAAGATACAAAGTCAACAAAGGTAAGGATACAAAGGAACTGCTCATCTCCAAGAGGAGGCCTTGATGTTCTTCCCTAGAAGGGTCTTGAATCCGCTTGAGGGATCTTCTCCGAAGAGGTCGTGATCTCCGAGGAGAAGTATCAAGTGGATGAGCAAAGGCTCTCACACAAACATGAGCTAATCCAGTGCTAACCCTCGCTAGAATGAGGTGGGGAGTATATATAGTCTTCATCCACGAAGGGGTAAGTGAGAGGGGGTTACATGGGCCCTAGGCCCGCTCACGAGCAACACGGTAGTACTGTGCCAGAAGTGATAATCTGCGGGTCCGCATGTAGTACCGCTTGGGCTGAGCGGTAGTACCGCACGTGACGACTTTTAGTACCGTAGGTGGAGCGGTAGTAGGGAGCGGTAGTTCCGCCGGCGCGCGGTAGTACCGCTGGAGGGAGCGGTAGTACCGCGAGGGTGCTGGAGCTTCTTCCTCCTTCTCTTCCATGCTTCTCTTGCGGACGGTGCAGTTGTTCCTTGGCGCTTGCACTCCTCCTCGTCGTCTGTAGTGTTCCGACAATACCTATGCATGCACACGGGTGGAGTGTCAAGTAGTATACCATCCTCGAAGAGGTCAAATGGGCGATGTAAAGGAGATGATTCACCTTTGTGTATCTGAAGTAGATGTCGACGTGTCACTCGCCAAACGGACTCTTGACATGGTGATGTCCATAGGATGCTCCGCATCGAAGGCTTATAATATGGTAGCAAAAAGGGTCAGCAATAATCAATTCAGAGATGCAAAGTTGAATAAACGCTCAACGACGGTACTGTGCTGGTCCTAGGCTAGACTGTGCTAGAGACGCGAGCCTAGAACACCAACAAAATCACGGCGCGGCACGTAAACAAGGGAGGAGCACACTCTGAATTTTTTTCTCTTTTTTTTCCTTTTTTTGCACTTTTTTCCTCTTTTTTTGCTCCGCAAGTATTTTTTTCAAAAAAAGTCTACAAATGGTCTAAAAACTGCCTAGCCAGAATTTTCCAGACTTAGTTTTTTTTGAGTTTGGAACTATTTCTCTACTGCGGGTAGCACGGAAGTTGGGGAGTCCTTCTCTGTCCCGACTCGGAGTATGGCGTGATCTGGAAAACCAAAACAGAGTAACAAAATACTGGACTCGGAATAGGACTGGTGGCGGAGATGAAACTGGTGGAACTCGGACTGGTGGCGGAGATGAATCTGGTGGAACTCGGACTGGTGGCGGAGATGAATCTGGTGGAACTCGGACAGGTGGCGGATATATGTTGCAGGTGAACTCGGATTGGCGTGATGGCGGCGGATATGTGGTGGCGTATATGGATTCGGATTGGCGGTGAATATGTGGTGGTGGTATATGGCAGCAGCGACGATGATGATGCGGTGGTGATATATGGCAGCGGCGACGTGACAACCTGTGAACAGAACTCGAAACTCTAAAAGACTAGACGCTAAGACCAGCAACTTGACATGACGATGCAACCGCAAATTCAACAAAGCAAATACAGAAAAGATTATGCAAAGGCTCAGATTGGTTCGGATGGGATGAACTAACCCTAATTTTTTTGGCTTTTTCGTGGACTATAGGTATGAAGAACAGACTCGATCAAAACTACGAAAAACTGTAAAATCTCACCGAGTAACCTGGAAATCTGATACCACTTGATAGAGGCAAAGGTGTCCCGTCTTTCAATGAGATGATGGATATCGCTTAGGTGGAAATCGACTTTGACGATACGACTACGAACGTGCGAGGACGTCGCGCCTTAGCAATCGCGTACATACGGACGTCGCGCCTTGGTGGAGGGGTCCGAAATCAACCCTATCTCTTGTTTCCCCACACATACGGACTCTAAAAATAGCCTATACTTATGTATTTCGAAATTACATGGGCCTGGCCCAATAATAAGGTGACGCAGCACCTAGAATAGCCTCAGGACGAAATTTATGAAGTGGCATCTTGTATATTTCGTCCAAGGCATCATGCACCCATTATGGTGGCTTCAAAGTCCTGAAATCATCACTTGTAACTCTGTTCTTGTTCCCCTTGCGCATGCCATCATCTCCATGCTTGTTCGTGCTCCAATGTCCATCCTTATCTAAGCTAGGCCCTTCATTTGTAAGCAAAACAAATGTATCCAATTTAGGCAGCATCATATTCTCATGAACATTAGAATCATTACCAAGAAACAAAAGTACCGGATAATTTAGTTGGCGGGCGCGTGCTCTAGTAATTGGTCTAGTATATGTAG
Source organism: Aegilops speltoides (assembly GCA_021437245.1). Taxonomy (NCBI): domain Eukaryota; kingdom Viridiplantae; phylum Streptophyta; class Magnoliopsida; order Poales; family Poaceae; genus Aegilops; species Aegilops speltoides. The sequence goes on along the minus strand of JAHHZJ010001007.1, from coordinate 67,265 downwards.
CAGTAGGGGTTGTGGGTGTAACAATGGTATTGATGTCCTATTCAATAACCATCCTTGATGTAATATTGTTCCCAAGATGTATGCATAAAACATTTAGCATAATGAGGTGCAAAAGATGGGTCATTAGCTTACAAGTCTTTTATGTGCTCAAAGCCAATAACATTCAACTGAAGTTTAGTGACAAGCGTGCATATGCGTGAAAGTGCATCGGCAACTACATTTTCCTTACCCTTAATGTACTTGATCACATATGGGAAAGATTCAATAAATTCACTCCATTTGGCATGATGCTTGTTCAACTTAGTTTGACCTTTTAAGTATTTAAGTGTTTCATGATCGGTATGTATGACAAACTCATGAGGTCTAAGATAATGTTCCCAAACATGTAGGACACGCACTAAAGCATACAATTCTTTGTCATAGATGGGATAGTTAAGTTGAGCACGGAGAATTTTTCACTAAAATATGAAATTGCTCGCTTTGTTTGCATCAAAACTCCGCCAATTCGGTACCACTTGCATCACAATGAACCTCAAAAGTTTTGTCAAAGTTGGGCAAAGCAAGAATCGGAGCATGAGTAAGCAAAGATTTGAGCTCATCAAAAGCGGTTGATTGCAAAGATCCCCAAACAAAAGGAGCATTCTTCTTACTCAAAGCATGCAAAGGCGGCAATAGTGCTAAAGTTTTCACAAAGCAACGATAAAAACCCGCAAGACCAAGAAAACTTCAGACTTGTTGCAAATTGGTGGGCTGGGGCCAAGTTTTAATTGCTTCAATTTAAGTTTCATCAACATGGACACCCTTGGAAGAGACAACAAAACCCAAGAAAACCACTTTGTCAACACCAAATGTGCACTTTTGCATGTTGGCATAAAGACTTTCCTTGCGAAGTGTTTGCAAAACAAGCCTAACATGATCAAGATGCTCTTTCATGGTTTTGCTAAAGACAAGAATATCATCGAAGTAAACCACAACAAAGACTCCAATGTAAGGTCGAAGTACATGATGCATGAGACGCACAAAAGTACCGGGAGCCTCCGATAAACCCATAGGCAGGACTAACCACTCATACAAACCAAATTTTGTTTTGAAAGTAGTTTTCCATTCATCACCTTCTTGTATGCGGATTTGATAATAGCCACTTTTAAGATCAATTTTGAGAAAAGTTAACTCCACTAAGTTCATCAAGCATATCATCTAAGCAAGGAAGGGATGCCTATAGCTTAACGGTGATAGCATTTATAGGTCTACAATCGAACACAAGTGGAAACTTCCATCGGGCTTAGGCACAAGTATAACGGGAACGGCACAAGGGCTTAAGCTTTCACGTACATGACTGTTGTCGATTAGTTGTTGTACTTGCCGTTGAATCTCCTTGGTTTCTTCGGGATTGACACGGTATGGAGCTTTGTTTGGAAGTGGCGCCCGGGATGAGGTCGATTCGATGCTCAATGCCTCATAGAGGAGGTAGACCGGAGGTAGCTCATTGGGGAAAACATCTTGAAATTCCTGCAAAAGAGATTGAAACACCAAAGGTAGCTCGTGAGTGGTGTTAGTTTTTGGTTCTCCATCCTTGCACACAAGGACAAAGTGCATCACACTCGATGGGTTCTCACACACTTCTCTCATCTGACTTTTTGTGGCAAATAGTATGAGGTTTTTCTCTCTAGGCGAAGAGGCGCTCAAGTTTGGCTTGTTGCTCTCACTCATGTTTTGGTGGATCACTTTCTCACTCTTCTCTCTATGGTGGGTGGCTTGCTTGTCGGCTATCACTTGACTAGGACACATGGGTCATAGCACATCTTCCTTTCCTTTCATCTTGAAGCTATAGTGATTGGTACGCCCATTGTGGACGACACCACGGTCGAATTGCCATGGTCGACCAAGAAGGAGGTGGGAAACGGTCATTGGTACCACATCACACTTCGAAGTGTCTTCATATGCACCAATTTTGAAGGATACTTGGACCGTATGCTCAACCCGTATAGTGCCGGAGTCACTTAGCCATTGAACCTTGTAGGGATGTGGGTGCTTCCTCTTGACCAATTGAAGCTTGGAGCATAGTTCTTAACTTGCCAAGTTGTGGCAACTACCTCCATCGATGATGACCTTGACGGACCTTCCATTGATGCCGGCCTAGGTGTGGAAGATATGGCATCATTGGTCTTCTTCTTGTTGATGTTGAAGTGTCAAGACCTTGGAGACAACGAGAGCGGGGCTCGTATCTTCATCACAAAAGACTTGATCATCTTCATCCTCGTTCACGCGCCGGTGCATGGCCACTTGCTCAATAGCTGCCATTTCATCTTCACTCATTGAGTCGTAGGTGCCATCGTCGTTGAGGATCATGGTGCGCTTGTTGGTGCATTGGAAGGACTTGTGGCCTTGGCCGCCACATGTGAGCACTTGACTGAACTTGTCTTGATGATCTCATCAGCTGGAGTAGAGGAAGAAGCACGCGGCTTGTAGTTGCTTGTAGTAGGAGGAAGACGACTTGAACTTGACGAAGGTTTCTTGTATGTTGTCTTGTCGTCGTTGCTTGGAGAAGGTTTGGTTGAAGTAGATGTTGGAGGAGTTGTTGAAGCTTGATTGTTGGAGAAGCCGTATGTCTTGGATGAGTACTTGGCGTACTTGAAGTCATCTTGCACTTGACGTTCCGCCTTGGTCGCTTGATGCACGAGTTTGATGAGGTTGGAGTATGGTTGGAAGTTGACGATCTTCTTGATGGGATGATTGAGTCCATTCAAGAATCGTGCCATTGTTTGCTTATCATCTTTCTTGACATTGGCTCGAATCATGGCTATCTCCATTTCCTTGTAGTATTCTTCAACACTCTTTGTTCCTTGCTTGAGGAGTTGTAGCTTTTTGAAGAGATCACGGTTGTAGTAGGTGGGCACAAATGGTGCTCGCATGACATCCTTCATTTGAGCCCAAGTGGTGATTGGAGGGTCACCTCTTGCTCCTCGGTGCTCAAGGACTTGTTCCCACCCTATGAGCACGTAGTCTTGGAACTCAAGTGATGCCATTGCGATCTTCTTCTCTTCCTCATAGTTGTGCAAACGAAAGATTTTGTCGACCTTCAATGCCCATGATAGGTATTCTTCCGGATCATTGCTTCCACTGAACTTGGGCATTGTGAATTTGAGTTTTCCATAGTGTTGCTCTTCATCTTGATAGCGGTTGCGATATCGCTCTTGCCTTGGAAAGTCCTCGAATGCTCGTTCCTCATGATGTCACTCTTGATGTGGAGGAGGGTCTTGAAGCACTTGTTCCACTTGGTGTTGCTCTTGTTGCACTTGGGTTGAGGTGGAGCTTGACGAGCTTGGGGAGGAGCTTGAGAAACTTGACGGTGCACACGTGGTTGATAGTTCCTCTCTTGTATTTCTTCTCGAAGGGCTTCCTCTTGATTGCGCCGTTCGTGATTGCGGTTGGCGATGGCTCGACTTGATTCTTGAAGGGCATGTTCCGCCTCAAGAGCTTATGCTTCTCGTTGTTTTTGTTGAAGGCGTTGAGCCTCGGCGTCTTGTTCCTCTTGGTGTAGACGCACTCGTTCTTCTTCTTCTTGACGACGAAGACGTTGTCGTTCTTGAGCTTGAGCAAAAGCGACTTGGTTTGCTTGAGGACGAGGAACTTGCTCATCGACTTGCTCTTGTGAATGCTTGACGTGTAGCGGGTCGCGAGATGCATGACGGTCTTGAGGCGCAGCTTGTCGAAGAATGGTCGAGGACGGTGTGCTTGAGCCGGAGAAGGTGTCGTCGGAGTGTCGACTTGAGTGGCTCCGTGATGTAGGGTAGAACCCAAGGAAGGACCTTTTCACACTTGGAGAGGGAAAAAGGAGAGAAATCACAAGAACAACAAGAACACAAAGATGAACACAAAGAGACAATCACTCCAACAATTCCCGCTTACACATCCACTAGAGTAACAACACAAGATCCACAAGTCTCAAACACAATCAAAGGAAAGATACAATGGCAAAGTTCATCCCAAATCCAAAGGAAGAGGGGTCTTGGTGGTAGTCTTCTCCCAATGGAGGTCTTGAAATCCTCAAGGATTCTTCCCTATGGGGTCTTGATCCTCAAAGAGGGGAACTAATGGAGCAAAGCTCACCAAGATCTCATCTAATACTTTGCTAACCCTAAACATGGCCCTAGGTACAGAATATATAGGCTTGGGGACGAAGGAGGAGAAGTGGAGCCAAGAAGTCATCTCAACCGTCCATCACAGGAGGCCCGTGCGCCTGACGGGGTAGTTGGGCCTGTCGCACGGGGTCCCGTGGGCACCGAGGAGTCTGGACTAGGGGTGTCCGGACAGCGGACTATCATCGTCCACGGACTCCAAGACTACTGAAGATACAAGATTGAAGACTCCATCCGTGTCCGGATGGGACTTTCCTTGGCGTGGAAGGCAAGCTTGGCGATCTGGATATGTAGATCTCCTACCATTGTAACCGACTCTGTAACCCTAGCCCTCTCCGGTGTCTATATAAACCGGAGGGCATTAGTCCGTAGGACACAACATACATTACAACAATCATACCATAGGCTAGCTTCTAGGTTTAGCCTCCTTGATCTCGTGGTAGATCCACTCTTGTACAACCCATATCATCAATATTAATCAAGCAGGGGCGTGGGTTTTACCTCCATCAAGAGGGCTCGAACACAGGTAAAAACATCGTGTCCCTCGTCTCCTGTTACCATCCGCCTAGACGCACAGTTCGGGACCCCCTACCCGAGATCCACCGGTTTTGACACCGACGTTGGTGCTTTCATTGAGAGTTCCTCTGTGCCGTCACCGATAGGCCCGATGGCATCTTCAACCAACAACGCTGTCCAGGGTGAGACTTTTCTCCCCGGGCAGATCTTCGTATTCGGCGGCTTCGCACTGCGGGCTAATTCACTTGGCCATCTGGAGCAGATCGAAAGCTACGCCCCTGGCCGTCAGGTCAGATTTGGAAGCCTAAACTTCACGGCCGATGTCCGCGGAGACTTGATCTTCAATGGACTCGAACCACAGCCAAGCGCGCCCTTTGTGGACGACGGGCATGATCTAGCTCGCCACCGAGCAGTGCCTTGGTGGCCGACACGAATCCGCTTCGCCATTAGTCCGGGCCGATCACCCAGATCGAGGGCGGTGGATAGACGCCGCCACAGGGGCTTCAACATCCACGGCGATGGAGCGAACACTAATCTTGTCCCTGCGAAACTTCGTGATTTGGCGCGGACTCCTTGCCGACTCAACCTCCCGCGCCTCTACCAATCGATTCGATTGGGCACGGTTATGGAATTCACCGCCGACACTCGCCCTTTGGCGACATCCTAAACTTCGCTAAAGCATCTCTCGCTATCGGGAGAGCCCTGGCGGACTATGGCCAGGATGGTTGAAATGCAGACGACGAAGAAATTCAGAGCCCACCCACCACCCACTTTGTAGCCACTTGTCGATTTATCTAACCGACATGCTAGACTACGACTCCGGCGACATCGACGCTATGGACGACGATGCCGGAGAGGAACAGGAACCAGCGCCTACAAGGCACTGGAAGACCACCTCGTCATACGACATATATATGGTGGACACCCCAAAAGGCGGGGACGGCAAAGAAGCAGCGGAGGCAGACTCTTTAAAGAAGCAGCCCAAACGCCGGCGTCAGCGGCGCCGCTCTAAATCCCGCCACAGCAAGAATGGAGATTCCGACACAGGAGATAATAATACTCCAGAGAGTGCTGAAGACAATCCCCTCCCGCAAGACTCGGCGCAGGAGGATGCAGAAGCAAGCCCTCACGAGAGGCGGCGACGCAAACAGGTTGAGGATCATAACTATATGCCCCCTCCAAAGACGGCAAGCCTCAACGATGATGAATTAAATGCGTGCCGAGGATCCCGTCGAATAAGAGCGCTTCAAGCGCAGGCTTATCGCCACAGCAAACAGCCTAAAGAAGAAGCAGCAACAGCTTCAAGCTGATCAGGACCTGCTGGCCAATCGATGGACCGAGGTCCTCGCGGCCGGAGAGTATAAACTCGAATGCCCCTCCAAAAGCTACCCAAGACGCAAGCTGCTCCCCCGATTAGAGGAGGAAGTGATAGAGGCAAAGGTGTCCCGTCTTTCGATGAGATGGAGGATTTCGCTTTGGTGGAAGTCGACTTTGACGATCCGACTACGAAGCGCAGCGAGGACGTTATGCCTTAGCAATCGCTAAACCAACTCCGAGAGGTTATTGACCACGCCGAGCACGATCAACCTGACCACGAGGGTCTATTTCCTGCGAGCAAACGAAGAACAAGCAAGAAACTGAGATTGCAATCTGGATATTGCGAATATAAGATGAAAGCTTTATTGATCAAGGTGGGGTTCTGTGGCGCTTTGTCCAGTCGTTGAACACAAACGAAATGCACGCGAAGTTGCAGCTATGGCGAACTTTTGATCTAAACAAAACCCAAAGTCTAAACGGTGCCCTAAGGGCTGTATATATGGGGAAGAGGAGGAATTTCGTGGCCCTTGAGGGTGGGGTCCAAACCAACCCTATCTCTTGTTTCCCCACATACGGACTCTAAAATAGCCTATACTTAAGTATTTCGAAATTACATGGGCCTGGCCCAATAATAAGGTGACGCAGCACCTAGAATAGCCTATGGACGAATATTATGAAGTGGCATCTTGTATATTTCGTCCAAGGCTTCATGCACTCCTTATGGTGGCTTCAAAGTCCTGAAATCATCACTTGTAACTCCGTTCTTGATCCCCTTAGCATGCCATCAACTCCATGCGTGTTCTTGCTCCAATGTTCATCCTTCTCCAAGCTAGGCCCTTCATTTGTAAGCAAAACAAATGTATCCAATTTAGGCAGCATCATATTCTCATGAACATTAAAATCATTACCAAGAAACGAAAGTACCGGTAATTTAATTGGCGTCTTGTGAGCTCTAGTAATTGGTCCCAGATATGTAACAGAGGGGCTGTGGGTGTAACAATGGTATTGTTGTCCTCATCATCCTCCCTTCTTGAAATGAAGTCGTCCTCGACGGAAGCTCATCTTCCTCACCCAAATAAGGCTTCAAATCTGCAATGTTAAAAGTGGGACTAACCCCAAAATCTGCAGGTAGCTCAAGTTTATATGCATTATCATTTATTTTCTCTAACACCTTAAAAGGACCAGCAGCACGTGGCATTAGCTTTGATTTGCGCAAATCAGAAATCTATCCTTACATAAATGTAACCAAACAAGATCTCCAGTGCAAACACAACATGTTTTCTACCCTTATCTCCAGCAAGTTTATATTTAGCATTCATACGCTCAATGTTTTCCTTAGTTAACTCATGCATTTTTAAAATCAATTCAGCACGTTCTTTAGCATCAAAATTAACCTTCTCCGAAGATGGTAGAGGCAACAAATCAATAGGTGCACGAGGTAGGAAACCATACACAACTTCAAAAGGGCACATCTTAGTAGTAGAATGCAATGAACGATTATAAGCAAATTCAATATGAGGCAAGCATTCCTCCCACATTTTCTTATTATTCTTTAGAACAGCCCTAAGCATAGTAGACAATGTTCTATTGACTACTTCAGTTTGTCCATCAGTTTGGGGGTGACAAGTAGTACTAAAAGCAGTTTAGTCCCCAACTTAGCCCATAAACATCTCCAAAAGTGGCTAAGAAATTTAGTATCACGATCTGAAACAATAGTATTTGGCACACCATGCAAGCGAATAATTTAACGAAAGAACAAATCAGCAACATTGACAGATCATCGCTTTTATGACATGGTATAAAGTGTGCCATTTTCGAGAATCTATCCACGACAACAAATATGCTATCCTCCCTTCTTTGTTCTAGGTAAACCTAAAACAAAGTCCATAGATATATCCTCCCAAGGAACACTAGGTACAGGCAAAGGCATATATAAACCATGAGGATTGAGTCGTGACTTAGCTTTTTGACATGTAGTGCAGCGAGCAATAAAACGCTCAACATCCGTCCTCATCTTTGGCCAAAAGAAATGTGTAGCAAGTACATCCTCCGTCTTCTTCACGCCAAAGTGTCCCATTAGTCCTCCTCCATGCGCCTCCTGCAACAACAAAAGACGAACGGAGTTAGCTGGAATGCATAGCTTGTTAGCACGGAACACAAATCCATCATTAACGACAAACTTGTTCCATGTTTTTCCTTCTTTAAAATTCTGCAATACATCTTTAAAATCAGCATCATGCACATATTGATCTTTGATGGTCTCCAAACCAAATATTTTGAAGTCAAGTTGTGAAAGCATAGTATAGCGACGAGACAATGCATCAGCAATAACATTTTCTTTACCCTTCTTGTGTTTAATGACATAAGGGAAGGTCTCAATGAATTCAACCCATTTAGCATGTCTACGATTCAGTTTAGCTTGACTTTTAATATGTTTCAAAGATTCATGATCGAATGTATAACAAATTCTTTGGGCCATAAATAATGTTGCCATGTTTCTAAAGTCCGAACAAGAGCATATAATTCTTTATCATAAGTAGAGTAATTCAGACTAGGCCCACTCAATTTTTCGAAAAGTATGCAACAGGTTTGCCATCTTGTAATAACACACCTCCTAATCCAATTCCACTAGCATCACATTCAAGCTCAAAAGTTTTATTAAAATCAGGAAGTTGGAGTAAAGGAGCATGTGTCAACTTATCTTTCAATACCGTGAAGGCTTCTTCCGTGTGCGGTACCCCAAACAAAAGGCACATCCTTCTTTGTAAGCTCATTGAGAGGTGCAGCAATGGTGCTGAAATCTCTCACAAACGCCTATAGAAACCAGCGAGGCCAAGGAAACTCCTCACTTGTGTGACCGTTTTGGGCTGCGCCAACTCTCAATAGCTTCAATCTTGGCTTTATCAACTTCAATTCCTGTGGAGTAACAACATAGCCAAGAAAAGATACTCGGTCGGTGCAAAAGGTGCACTTCCCAAGGTTACCAAACAAGCGTGCATCACGTAGAGCATTAAAAACAACACGTAAATGTTCCAAATGTTGTTCCAAAGATTTGCTATAAATCAGTATATCATCAAAATAGACTACCACAAATCGTCCAATGAAAGCACGTAAAACTTTGTTCATTAATCTCATGAAAGTACTAGGTGCATTAGTTAACCCAAAAGGCATGACTAACCACTCATATAATCCAAACTTAGTTTTAAATGCTGTTTTCCATTCATCTCCCAATTTCATACGACTTTGATGGTATCCACTCGCAAATCAACTTTGGAGAATATTGTAGAACCACTCAATTCATCAAGCATATCATCTAGCCTAGGAATAGGGTGGCGATAACGAATAGTAATATTATTAATGCCTCTATAATCAACACACATACGTGATGTACCATCCTTTTTCGGCACTAGAATAATAGGAACAGCACAAGGACTAAGGGATTCGCGTATATAACCTTTGTCGAGCAGCTTCAGACTTGACGATAATCTCCTTCGTCTCCTCCGGATTGGTGCGGTATGGTGCACGGTTGGGTAATGATGCACCGAATTAAGTCAATTTGATGCTCAATCCCTCGAATAGGTGGTAATCCGGTGGCACGTCTTGTGGAAAGACGTCGTGAACTCCCCGCAAAATGTTAGTGACAACAGGGGCAAAGAGGAAGGCACGTCCTCGAATGAAAATAATGCCTCTTTGCACACAAAAGCATAGCAAACAGATTTGCTAAAATCTAGCTCATCAATATCAGATTAGTTGGCAAGTAAACATGCACTTTTCAATTTAATTTCAGAAACAACACTAGATGGTTTACTATTAGGCTTCATATGTTGCTCAAATTCTTTTGCCACAATCTGATTTTCACTCTTACTTTTCTCCTGTTTTGCTTTATTAGCTCTATTAATATCATCTTTCAAAATGGACTCAGGAGTCATAGGAAGCAAAGTAATATTTTTATCCTTATGAACAAGAGTATACTGATTGTTTCTACCATGGTGTACAGAATTTTTATCAAATTGCCATGGTCGACAAAGTAATAAGGAACATGCTTGCATAGGTACCACATCACAATCAACATAATCAGCATATGTAGAGATACTAAAATGCACACGAACAGTACGTGTTACCTTAACCTTGCCGCTGTTGTTGAACCATTGGATGTAGTAAGGACGTGGATGTGGTCTTGTGGTGAGAGATAGCTTCTCCACCATCTCCATGCTAGCCAAGTTGTTGCAGCTCCCTCCATCTATGATGACGCACACAGAACGTTCCTTCACAACTCCCTTTGTATGGAACAAATTATGCCTCTGATTTTGCTCAGCTTGTGTAACCTGCACACTCAAAACACGTTGAGCAACTAAACATTCATACCTGTCAAGATCTTCAGAGCCATGTATTGTGTCTCATGATCGTAATCATCTCCACCGTGTTCCTCATGTGTAATAAGAGCCAAAGTCTCCTCATCATAGTCACTAGCGGACTCATACCCACCATCCTCGTGAGCAACCATCACACGCTGAGATTTGCATTCTCTCAAAATGTCCTCTTCCCTTACAACGACGACAAATAATATCACTTGTGTGCCCTGTTGACGCCATGGAAGAAGAACTCTGCAGGACCGGCAGGTGTGCTCTTGGCGAGATAGTGGTGGTTGTGCCTCGCTTTCTTGTATCACGGTTGGAGGTGGCACCAAGGAGGTGATGGTGCAAAGGAAGTAGATGATGCACGTGGTGTCCATGATGAAGGTCGACCTGCGAGAAAAGTTAGTGCGGCGCCAATGCACGTCGATCCTGCACTTCACGTTCAGCTTTACAAGCAAGATGGAATAAACGAGTGATATTATTATAATCCTTATAATCTAGAATGGTCTATCTCTCTATTTAATCCACCCGAAAAACGTGCAAGCATAGCTTCATTCTCCTCAACAATACCACATCTAATCAAGCCAGTTTGTAATTCCCGATAATATTCTTCTACTGAATTTTTCCTTGTCTTAAGCGCTGCAATTTTTGAAGTAATTCACGTTGATAATATGGTGGAACCCAACGAGTACGCATAGCAGTTTTCAAAGCAGCCCAAGTAGCTGGAACAGGATATAATCTACAATGTTCGACCACCAAACACATGCAAAGCTAGTGAAAGCACAAACAGCAGCAGAACACGTCTCTCCTCGGGATATTGTAAACATGTAAATCGTTGTTCAGTTTCTAACTCCCAAGTAAGATATATATTAGGAACATATCTGCCCTCAAATGGTGGAATATTCAATTTCAGTTTAGGAGATGGTCATGATCTCGCACTGAGGGGAGCCCTAATATTGCCATTATTTGCATGTGGACGACCTGTGGTTGTGGTGCTGGTGGTTGCACGTGGTTCGATGTTGATCAACCTCATCCTCATAATCTCCCACATAATCATCATCCTCCTCTGTACCAGCAGCAGTAGTAGCAGGAGCCAAAGAAGCACCAACAGCAGTAGCAGCGGCACCAGAATTTTGTCCTTGCTCAATAGGAACACGCTGAGCTCGCCCATACTGATTCGGAAGGGCGTAGTTGTTGTCGTTGCAGAGGTGCGATAGGTGCAGCCGGCGGTGGTTGTGGAAAACGCAGCGAGCAATTCATCAAACTTGCTATCAAGCTTTGTTTCAAACGCCTTCTCAATGCCATCTATCTTCTCCATGGCCTCGTCAAATCTGTTTAGCACGCCTTGCACCTGTCCAATCATCATTTGCTGAAACTTATCATGTAGCTGTTTGTTCGTCAGTTCTCCCAATCAGTCTCAATCGGCTTGTGATCCTGCCATGGTTAGCAGCAAAAGAAACACACAAGAATATGATCCTCAGACTACTAGGAAGTGGTGGTGGTGGTGTGGTGGATAGTCACAAATCCGTCAAGCAAATCTCAAATTCTTACCAGTTCTTACCCAGCAGCGGTGGTGATCGGCAACCGTTGTAGTCAAAACTCTCAATGCTTGGCTATAGCGATTACGGGGACAATCAAACGCACGACGTAGATGTATGTGGAGCTGGGAAGGCTTATAATATGGTAGCAAAAAGGTCAGCAATAATCAATTCAGAGATGCAAAGTTGAATAAACGCTCAACGACGGTACTGTGCTGGTCCTAGGCTAGACCGTGCTAGAGACGCGAGCCTAGAACACTAACAAAATCACGGCGCTGCACGTAAACAAGGGGAAAAGCACACTCTGGAATTTTTTTTCGCTCCTCTTTTTTTTTTGCGCTGCTTTTTTTTTGCGCTGCTTTTTTTTTTTTTTGCGAAAAATCACTATAGTGGCGAGTGTCTCAAAACTCTTCCCAAGTCAAACTGACAGGATGGGCACGAAATTTTTCGACCAATTTTTTTTTCGATTGCCGGACCCAAAACCTGAAACGGGTCAAAAAACTTTCTATAACGGCGATCGCTCAATACGCTTAGAAACACCTAAAATAGGATAGCCGAAAATTTTTTGTCCCGTGCGTTTTGGAAAATTTTGGGCCTAAGCGGAGGGTGGTTTTTTTTTTGGAAACCAACCTCTTCTACGGACGGCAAAAGATTGCTGGAATCCGAAACCTACTCAGACAAGGAAACACGAATCGGAAAACTAGATGGATCCCGAAAACAAACCTGATATGCAAGGGACTCGGATTGGTGGTGGATATATGGTGGTCGATGGCAGCGGTGGTGATATATGGAAGCGGTGGTGGTATATGGATACGGATTCGAAGCGGTGGCGGATAAGCGGTGGTGGTATATGGATACGGATTCGAAGCGGTGGCGGATAAGCGGTGGTGGTGGATGGCAGGGCGATGATAATGGTGCGGCGGCGGCGTGACAACTTATGACCAGAACTCGAAACTCTAAAAGACTAGACTCTAAGACCAGCAACTAGACACGACGATGCAACCGCAAATTCAACAATGCAAATACAGAAAAGATTATGCAAAGGCTCAGACTGGTTCGGATAGGATGAACTAACCCTAATTTTTTTGTGGCTTTTTCGTGGACTATAGGTATGAAGACAGACTCGATCTAAACTACGAAAAACTGTAAAATCTCAACGAGCAACCTGGAAATCTGATACCACTTGATAGAGGCAAAGGTGTCCCGTCTTTCGATGAGATGGAGGATTTCGCTTTGGTGGAAGTCGACTTTGACGATCCGACTACGAGCGTGCAAGGACGTCGCGCCTTAGCAATCGCTAAACCAACTCCGAGAGGTTATTGACCACGCCGAGCACGATCAACCCGACCACGAGGGTCTATTTCCTGCGAGCAAACGAAGAACAAGCAAGAAACTGAGATTGCAATCTGGATATTGCGAATATAAGATGAAAGCTTTATTGATCAAGGTGGGGTTCTGTGGCGCTTTGTCCGGTCGTTGAACACAAACGGCACGCAGCGAAGTTGCAGCTATGGCGAACTTTTGATCTAAACAAAACCCAAAGTCTAAACGGTGCCCTAAGGGCTGTATATATGTGGGAAGAGGAGGAATTTCGTGGCCCTTGAGGGTGGGGTCCAAACCAACCCTATCTCTTGTTTCCCCACACATACGGACTCTAAAATAGCCTATACTTAAGTATTTCGAAATTACATGGGCCTGGCCCAATAATAAGGTGACGCAGCACCTAGAATAGCCTATGGACGAATATTATGAAGTGGCATCTTGTATATTTCGTCCAAGGCTTCATGCACTCCTTATGGTGGCTTCAAAGTCCTGAAATCATCACTTGTAACTCCGTTCTTGATCCCCTTGCATGCCATCAACTCCATGCGTGTTCTTGCTCCAATGTTCATCCTTCTCCAAGCTAGGCCCTTCATTTGTAAGCAAAACAAATGTATCCAATTTAGGCAGCATCATATTCTCATGAACATTAAAATCATTACCAAGAAACGAAAGTACCGTAATTTAATTGGCGTGCACGAGCTCTAGTAATTGGTCCCGTATATGTAACAAGAGGGGCTGTGGGTGTAACAATGGTATTGATGTCCTCATCGGAAGCATACATACCTCCATCACCAGCAAGACGATATGGCTGACCGACCACCCGTGGTCATGACAGAGAGGCATCCAGGCCCCAGCCAAGACCGTACCCGCATCGCTCCAAAAGTACGGCCAAGAGGAACGCGCCGGACTTGCAAGACGTATTGGAGGACAAAGCAAGACAATCCAGATCCATCTACGGATCACGTGGGCGCCCCACGACCAACGACGAATACCGTCGCGCCGGATACAATAACCCCGGTCGGGCCGAGCACAGCAGACAGCGCTCTCTCGAGTTGCGTCGCGATATTGCTCAATACATAGGCGCCGCACACCCTCTATGCTTCACTGACGAAGTAATGGATCATCAAATCCCCGAAGGGTTTAAACCCGTAAACATTGAATCCTACGATGGCACAACAGACCTCGCGGTTTGGATAGAAGATTATCTTCTCCACATCCATATGGCCCGCGGTGACGATCTCCACGCCATCAAGTATCTCCCGCTCAAGCTTAAAGGACCAGCTCGGCATTGGCTTAACAGCTTGCCCGTAGAGTCAATTGGGTTTTGGGAAGACCTGGAGGCCGCATTCCTTGATAACTTCCAAGGCACGTATAAAGCGACCACGACGCCGATGACCTAAGCCACATCATTCAGCAGCCGACGAATCGGCCGGACAATTCGACACGGTTCTTGACGAAGAAAACCAAATCGTCGATCGTCCGGATGCAGAGGCCCTTGCAGCCTTCAAACATAACATCCGGGACGAATGGCTAGCCCGCACAGGGCAGGAAAAGCCGAAATCCATGGCAGCCCTCACATCATTCATGACCCGCTTTTGCGCGGGAGAGGACAGCTAGCTAGCTTGCAGCAACAATCTCCGTAAAAATTCTGGCAGTCCGGATACTAAGGACAACAATGGCAGGTCATGTCGAAACAAAACAAACGCCGCGTTAACGGCGACGATAAGGAGGATACGGCGAACGCGCGGATTCGAGGCTCTAAACCCGTCGTGGAAGAAGCCGCTCAAAAGAACCACTCCGGGTCCGTCCAATTTGGACCGAATACTCGACCGCTTATGCGGATACATGGCACCCCGAAAAACAGCTAATCACACTAATAGAGATTGCTGGGTGTTCAAGCGGCAGCAAGTTAATTGCGAAAACAACGACAAGGGGCTAAACAGCGACGACGAGGAAGAGACCCGACCGCCCGAACAATAGAGGATGAAGGGTTTTCCCCACAAGTGCGGACGGTGAACATGATTTACGCAACCCATATACCCAAGAGGGAGAGGAAGCGCGCACTAAGGGGCGTCTATGCGATGGAGCCACCGCCCAAGTTCAATCCATGGTCCTCTTGTCCGATCACTTTCGATCGAAGAGACCATCCGACCAGCATACGCCATGGCGGATTTGCCGCATTGGTTTTAGACCCAATAGTCGATGGATTTCACCTCACGAGAGTCCTGATGAACAGCGGTAGTAGCCTGAACCTGCTTTATCGTGATACGGGCGCAAAATGGGCATAGACCCTCAAGGATTAAACCTACAAAGACAACCTTTAAAGGTGTCATACCATGAGTGGAAGCTAACTGCAGGCTCACCATACCGAAGTGGTCTTGGATCCCGGATAATTTCCGGAGCAAGGAGTTAATCTTGACATAGTCCCGTTTCATAGCGGCTATCACGCTCGCTTTCGGACGAACCGCGTTTGCAAAATTCAACGCTGCCGCGTTATGCATACCTAAAGCTCAAGATGCCAGGCCCTCATGGAGTAATCACGGTCAATGGGAATACGAACGCTCCTCCGAACGGAGGAACATACAATGCTCTCGGCGAAGTGCAGAGCAGCCTTTTAAGGCATTACTCGAGTCCGCCGTTAAGAGGCGGATCTGATAAATGCGCCGAGCAATGCCAACCAAGACCACCGGCGCGATCGAGCATCGCCAGAGTAATGCGGCCCCAACCCCGCCAGCGCATGATCGTAAGAATAACACTCCGCGTACATCATCTGCGCTTTGGAGATACCATGGGCATAGGGGAAGGGGCACGATCGCAACGGACCCAGAGTGCGGTTCGACCACACCGGGGGCCCGTAAGTGTGATCCCCTTTTTTTATTTTTTACTTTCCTTCTTGGTGTACACAGGACTCCGTTAACCAGAGGCCCTGTCCAGCGATGAACCTGCCGAACTCATGATGCAACAGTCAGGGACGAAAGAAGGCTGCGACGAACACTCAGGTGGTCTCAATTACGAGCATTAAATTCGATTATACACCAAGTCCGCAGCTCACCCCTGAAGGGGGACATGTTTACTTAGTCCAAATCCCTTGCTTACCGCACTATTTGTATCAGTCCGCACTCATAGCAGATTTCCTTTAATAAATAATGCAGCACTTTTTCGACTGCAATTACATTACCTTTATATATATATATATATATATATATATATATCTGTGTGTGTGTGTGTTCATTACATGACATCTTGCACCCGTATATTTTGGTACGGCTGAATACGCCAGGGCTTCATTCCCCAAATTATGGTGTGATAAAGTCCTAACACTTTCATAAGTGCGGCACCTCAACTTATAGCATTATATGAATCGGCTCGAATCATGTCTTGGGTCAATAGTTGGGTTTGCCCGGCTCCCACGTTTTGGTGCCTTACGCCCATTCAGCCGGCTAAGGTGGCATTGGGAGAACCACTGCGATTGCGCCCGGTTGAGCCAGGCGGCGCCTCGATGAGAAAGCTAAAACTGACGGCATGATAAGGTGAGAGACTGGTCGCTGTTCGAGAGGTTTTTCGGTCCTTAAAGACTCACGCCGCATCGGCGAAGTTCGGACAATGTCCGACGAAGGCGTGGATAGCTCCCGGATTCGGTCTTCCGAATACCGGGGCTTCACCAAATTTAAAATTATAGAATTCTATGGCTAAGTGAGAGTGTTCAAGCATTATAAGTCCGGTTGCTGTTTCGTTGTGTTGAGCGCCTCCTAGATGGACCCAAAATGGGAACAAGAGTGCTCAAGTTTATCCCGAACACCCCAACACTCGTGGCTTGGGGCTGAAGCCAACGACTTGCCATCTCTCAGATTTTATAAACGGCCGCACGAAGGTAATATTTTAAAATAAACAAGCGCTTAACGCTAGCACATGAACAAAGTTTCAGCGCGCAGGATAATACATAACGAGTTTACTCAAAGATTACATTTCGAGGGCACTCATCCGCAATATCGCGGGCTCCCTTCAGGACAGTTTTATAATACATCTCGGGCGTGCGATACTCCTTGCCCGGTGGCGGTTGGTCCGTGAGATGCTTCTCCGCATCCAACTTGCCCCAATGCACCTTTAATGCGGGCAAGGGCCCGACAAGCACCTTCAATACAAAGCGGAGCGCTTGATGACCTCCACCCGAGGGCACGATCCACCAGCCGCCAGACGAGGTCGGTAGCTTCGTGCATGGCCTGTCCAGCCACACCGGACTATGAGAGCCTTCATGGCCTCCTCGGCTACCTTGTGGAGTTCGACCAGCTGCTTCACTGGTCGCTTGAAAGCACTGGATGTCCGCCTCAAAGATACTTGAGACCGAAGACCTTCTCCGTCGAGCTCCCTCCACGCCACGATAGAATGCGGCGGCATCGGACGCACTACACGGCAGATCTGCAAACGCCCCTGGAGAGCTCCGAACGCTGGTAAGTGTAAGGTAGTTTACATTAACATGCTTGCTTTGCATGAAAAATGCCTTACCTGCCGCCATTTTCTTCACATCTTCAACCTCCTGAAGGGCCTTACGAGCCTCGGCCTTGGCGGACTTGGCACTTTCGAGAGCCGAGGCAAGCTCGGACTCTTGAGTCCTGGAGTCACGCTCCAAACTCTCATGTTTCTCCATGAGAGCGTGGAGCTCTTGCCGTACTTCCGCCACCCGGGCCTCCTCCTTCAGGGCTGCCACCTCGTTCGTGGCCCCTGCAATACCCATATTATCCTTGTTAATTTTATTGCAACCAAAATCCTTTTCTGTAAGGTAACTATTCAAAGTGGTGTTAATCACCTTCTTTGTCCTCGAGCTGCTTCTTAGCTTGGCCGAGCTCTTGCTCGGACCGCTCGAGATCCTTCTTCAACACTTCGACCTCCGCCGATAGTGCGGCAGAGGTCAGCAGCGCAGCCTGCAAACCCATATTGACATATTTTAAGTACCCTGCGTATATCTTGTTAGATCCTCATCCGCTTTTTCTTTTGAACACGAACTAAGCATCGAGGCTACTCTGTCTATGCGGTATTACATTACATAATTTTAACTTCTTACCTCAAAGCCTATTAGAAGGCTGCTGCAGGCTTCGGTCAGCCCGCTTTTGGCGAGCTGAACCTTTTGAATCACCGCACTCATGATAGTGCGGTGTTCTTCCTCGATGGAAGCGCCTTTAAGCGCCTCCAACAAGTTATCCGGCGCCTCCGGTTGGACGGAGGCCGCCGGTGTCACGGTCTTGCCCTTCTTTCGAAGGGGCCGCTTGCTGGACTCTGGAACCACTGCGGGTTTTTCCGATGTAGAGTCCGGCGCAAAGTCCGGAGGTTGCTGCGACGGCGCCTCGAGCGTCCTCTGATGGGTTCCTCTCGATCCCACCTCGGCGTCCTCGTCGGTAGCGTGGGGTAGAGGCGATCGGAAGTGAATCCACATTCGACGGGCCAACGACCCGCTTCGATGAGTCGGGGAGATCGTCATCGGCCGGACTACGGACAGAACGCGGCATTAGAAGGACACTACGCGACACGAAAGAAATTACATATCAAGGATCCGGATATTTACGATCTTGCCGACGCTTTGCCCTTGGAGACCATTCATCCTCGCCAACGATGGTGTTGGCGAACTGTCCGGGGATAGTCCTCCCCTCTTGACCCCTCGGCCTCCCCTATTGGGGAAGCATTCCTCTTCTTCTCTCCCTCCTCCGGGAGAGAGTACTCCTCCTCCTCCTCATCTTCGAGGGAGGAGTACGCCTCGTCGTCAGACGCCTGATTACGGGAACTCTTTCGAGTCCCCGCGGCCACCTTCTTGGCCTTCTTCTCCGGCACCACGTGCGGTGCCGGAACCAGCATCCCTGCTAAACGGGCGTTCTCTGGGTCTTCTGGCATGGGAGCCGGGCTGATAAGCAGCTTGGCCTTCTCCATCCATTCCTGTCAAAGGAAGAGACAGAATAAAACCCCTCTAGAATCAATTTGATTACCACAAGTGTCCCGTAAAGGGGTTGAATCACTTACCTCGTCAGCCGGATGCTGCGAGCGAAATCCGCGATCTTCTATCGCGGATGCGGGGGCTTCGGCGCCCTTAAACAGCACCCTCCAGGCGCCTTCGTATGTCGTATCGAAGAGCCCGCTTAGCGCCTGGTGCTGTTCCGGATTGAACTCCCACAGATTGAATGCCCGTTCTTGGCATGGGAGGATCCGCGGATGAGCATGACTTGGACCACGCCGACGAGCTGAGCTACCGCCACCAGCTTCGGATGCGTGCTCGAGTCCCGTCGCTCCTTCGGATTGCCCCACAACAAGCCCTTCTCTTTCCAGAGGTGAGCTGCGTGGGGCGCCAGATCTAAACTTCGGGGCCGCTGCCCATGTGGGCTTGCGGCTCGGTGATGTAGAACCACCCCGATTGCCACCCCTTGACGGAGTCCACGAAGGCCCTTCGAGCGAGAGGGCGTTGGGCAACTTACCCAACATGGCGCCTCCGCATTCCACTTGCGTTCTTCACAACCTTCGCTTGACGCGTTGAAGGTCTTGAGCCACAGCGAAGTGGGGCGGATGCGAGGAAGGCCTCGCACACGACGATAAACGCCGAGATGTTGAGGATGAAGTTCGGCGCCAGATCGTGGAAATCCAGGCCGTAGTAAAACATGATCCCTCGGACAAATGGGTGCAGTGGAAAGCCCAGTCCGCGGAGGAAGTGGGGGAGGAAGACAACCCTCTCATGGGGCCCAGGGGTAGGGATGAGCTGCCCCTCGTCGGGCAGCCGATGCGCGATATCGCCGGAAAGGTATCCGGCGCTGCGCAGCTTGGTGATGTGCTCCTCCTCAACGGTGGAGGCCAACCATTTGCCCCCCACTCCGGACATATTCGGAGAAGGTCGAGGCGAGATGCGCGAACTTGGGCGTTGGAGCTTGAGTGCACGGAGATGGATAAGCAAAGGAGGAAGAAGGCGTAGGTGAGAAGGTGAATCCTTATCCCGTATATATAGGCGGACGAAAACTATGCGTCCCCCACCGGCCTGGTAAAACTCGCTTATCTCCCAAGCGCCACCATCAATGGCGCGGTTGGGTTAGCCACGTCCGTATTGATGAGAATCCCGGAATAAGGGGAACACGATCTCTGCTTCGACAAGACGTGCCAAGGAAACCGCTTCGTTAAACGTGCTGAGGTGGTATAGTAAAAAATGATTCAAACAAAGGCTTGGTAGCGGTGTGATGTCACGCCGCATAACACGTCAGCAGATTGAACTGGTGTACGTTTTATTCTCTCTACGGTGGAATGTGGAATTTATTTTGCAGAGCCGGACACTATCCTGGTGTTCATGATCTTCTCTGGATTATTCAATGGAGGAACCCGCCTTGCAATGCCGAACATTATGCGCGCCGGACTAATCGTCATTGAAGCCTGGTTCAGGGGCTACTGAGGGAGTCCTGGACTAGGGGGTGTCCGGACAGCCGGACTATCATCGTCCGCCGGACTCCAAGACTACGAAGATACAAGATTGAAGACTCCATCCCGTGTCCGGATGGGACTTTCCTTGGCGTGGAAGGCAAGCTTGGCAATACGGATATGTAGATCTCCTACCATTGTAACCGACTCTGTGTAACCCTAGCCCTCTCCGGTGTCTATATAAACCGGAGGGCATTAGTCCATAGGACACAACATACATTACAACAATCATACCACAGGCTAGCTTCTAGGGTTTAGCCTCCTTGATCTCGTGGTAGATCCACTCTTGTACTACCCATATCATCAATATTAATCAAGCAGGGCGTAGGGTTTTACCTCCAACAAGAGGGCCCGAACCTGGGTAAAAACATCGTGTCCCTCGTCTCCTGTTACCATCCACCTAGACGCACAGTTCGGGACCCCCTACCCGAGATCCGCCGGTTTTGACACCGACAGGCACGGTACACACTCGTGCGCACGTGGTGCTCCAGTGCCGGTTTCCTGTGTAGCCCGTGGGCACGGGGTCTCGAGGGCCCGTGCGCACGGGGTCACCTGGGACTTGCTGTTTTGCTGTAGTTGCACTCCGTCTTGATCCTTATGGCCTTGGGGTGGTTCTCCTTGTCCTTGGGGATGATCCTGAGCTTCTTGGTGGTGTTCCACTTCATACCTAAGGAGGCATAGCATATTTTGGTGAGGTAGTATACATGTTCCATTTGTGTCCATATGCAAGTCTAGTAGGAAGGAGTTCACCTCAGTTTCCAAAGCACGTGCTCTAGCTCTTTTCATGGGTCCATGTGGGGTTGGATGTGTTGATGTAGAGTCCATGGGGATGATGGAAGGATGCTCCGCATCATCCCCCCTCCCTTCGAAAAGATCCGACCTCGGATCAAGATCTTCATCACCATGGAAAGGCGAGAGGTCTTTGACGTTGAAGATGTCACTCACTTTGTACTTGTCTCGTGGGAGTTCAATCTTGTAGGCGTTGTCGTTGTAGCGTGCTAGCACCTTGAATTGTCCATCGGCCCGAGGTAGTAGTTTGGACTTGCGTTCGTTGGGGAAGCGGTCCTTGCGAAGGTGTAGCCACACGAGATCACCTATGTTGAAGATCATGGGTTGTTTGTTGACGTTGAGCTTGGTCGCTAGTTGATGTACTTGGCGCTCGATGATGTTTCTTGTATCTTCATGCATCTTCTTGATGTAGCTTGCTCGTGCACTCGCATCCATGTTGATGCACTCTTGTAGAGGGAGAGGTAGAATGTCTAATGGGGACAACGGGTTGAAGCCGTAGACGACCTCGAAGGGGGACTTGCCGGTAGTTGAATGTCTTGCGCGGTTGTAGGCGTACTCGGCGATGGGTAGACATGCCACCCACTCCTTGATGTTCTTCTTGATCAACACGCGAAGTAGATTGGATAGTGTACAGTTCGTCACCTCCGTTTGGCCGTCGGTTTGAGGGTGGTATGCGGATGAGAACAAGAGCTTGATTCCGAACTTGCCGCATAGGGTCTTCCAAAAGTAACTCAAGAACTTGACGTCGCGGTCGGAGACGATTGTCTTTGGTACTCCAAGGAGGCGCAAGATTTCCCTACAAAAGAGAATTGCAATGTGTGAAGCATCGTCTATCTTGTTGCAAGGAATGAAATGTGCCATCTTAGAAAATCGGTCCACAACAAGAAACACGGAATCCTTTCCATTTTGAGTTCTAGGCAAACCAAGTACAAAATCCATACTAATGTCTTCCCAAGGTTGATAAGGAATAGGAAGTGGCATGTAAAGACCATGAGATTGAGCTTTGGACTTAGCTTTGCGGCATGTAGAGCATCGGGTGGTGAAGCGTGAGACGTCGCGGAACATCTTGGGCCAAAAGTAGTTCTTGGAGAGCGTGGCGAAAGTCTTGTCGCGTCCAAAGTGTCCCATGAGTCCGCCTCCATGAGCCTCTAGCAAAAGGAGCAAACGAAGAGAAGACTCGGGAATGCATAGTTTGTTAGCTCTCATAAGATAACCATCCTTGTTGTAGTATTGTTCCCAAGATGTATGCGTCGAACATTTAGCATAATGAGGTGCAAAAGATGGATCAGTAGCATACAAGTCTTTTATGTGCTCAAAGCCAATAACATTCAACTCAAGTGTAGTGACAAGTGTCCATATGCATGAAAGTGCATTGGCAACTACATTTTCCTACCCTTAATGTACTTGATCACATATGGGAAAGATTCAATAAAGTCACTCCATTTGGCATGACGCTTGTTCAACTTAGTTTGACCTTTTAAGAATTTAAGTGTTTCATGATCGGTATGTATGACAAACTCATGAGGTCTAAGATAATGTTCCCAAACATGTAGGACACGCACTAAAGCATAATATTCTTTGTCATAGATGGGATAGTTAAGTTGAGCACCAGAGAGTTTTTCACTAAAATATGCAATTGCTCATTTTTCTTGCATCAAAACTCTGCCAATTCCGGTACCACTTGCATCACAATGAACCTCAAAAGTTTTGTCAAAGTTGGGCAAAGCAAGAATCGGAGCATGAGTAAGCAAAGATTTTAGCTCATCAAAAGCGGTTGATTGCAAAGATCCCAAACAAAAGGAGCATTCTTCTTACTCAAAGCATGCAAAGGGGCGGCAATAGTGCTAAAGTTTTTCACAAAGCGACGATAAAAACCTGCAAGACCAAGGAAACTTCGCACTTGTTGCAAATTGGTTGGTTGGGGCCAAGTTTTAATTGCTTCAATTTTAGTTTCATGAACATGGACACCCTTGGAAGAGACAATGAAACCCAAGAAAACCACTTTGTCAACACCAAATGTGCACTTTTTCATGTTGGCATAAAGACTTTCCTTGCGAAGTGTTTGCAAAACAAGCTTAACATGATCAAGATGCTCTTTCATGGTTTTGCTAAACACAAGAATATCATCAAGTAAACCACAACAAAGACTCCAATATAAGGTCAAGTACATGATGCATGAGACGCACAAAAGTACCGAGCCTCCGATAAACCCATAGGCATGACTAACCATTCATATAAGCCAAATTTTGTTTTGAAAGCAGTTTTCCATTCATCACCTTCTTGTATGCGGATTTGATAATAGCCACTTTTAAGATCAATTTTTGAGAAAAAGTTGGCTCCACTAAGTTCATCAAGCATATCATCTAAGCAAGGAATGGGATGCCTATAGCGAACGGTGATAGCATTTATAGGTCTACAATCGGAACACAAGCGGAAACTTCCATCGGGCTTAGGCACAAGTATGACGGGAACGGCACAAGGGCTTAAGCTTTCACGTACATGACCATTGTCGATTAGTTGTCGGGATTGACACGGTATGGAGCTTCGTTTGGAAGTGGCGCTCCGGGGATGAGGTCGATTCGATGCTCAATGCCTCGTAGAGGAGGTAGACCCGGAGGTAGCTCATTGGGGAAAACATCCTGAAATTCCTGCAAAAGAGAGATTGAAACACCAAAGGTAGCTCGTGAGTGGTGTTAGTTTTCGGTTCGCCGTCCTTGCACACAAGGACAAAGTGCATCACACTCGATGGGTTCTCACACACTTCTCTCATCTCACTTTTTGTGGCAAATAGTATGAGGTTTTTCTCTCTAGGCGAAGAGGCGCTCAAGTGTGGCTTGTCGCTCTCACTCATGTTTTGGTGGCTCACTTTCTCACAATTCTCTCTATGGTGGGTGGCTTGCTTGTCGGCTATCACTTGAATAGGACACATGGGTCGTAGCACATATTCCTTTCCTTTCATCTTGAAGCTATAGTGATTGGTTCGCCCATTGTGGACGACACCATGGTCGAATTGCCATGGTCGACCAAGAAGGAGGTGGCAAACGGTCATTGGGACCACACCACACTCCAAAGTGTCTTCATATGCACCAATTTTGAAGGATACTTGGACCATATGCTCAATTCGTATAGTGCCGGAGTCACTTAGCCATTGAACCATGTAGGGGTGCGGGTGCTTCCTCTTGACCAATTGAAGCTTGGAGCATAGTTCTTCACTTGCCAATTTGTGGCAACTACCTCCATCGATGATGACCTTGACGGACCTTCCATTGATGCCGGCCTTGGTGTGGAAGATATGGCATCGTTGGTCTTTTTCTTGTTGATGTTTAAGTGTCAAGACCTTGGAGACAACGTGAGCGGGCTCAGATCTTCATCACAAAAGACTTGATCATCTTCATCCTCGTTCACGCGCCGGTGCATGCCCACTTGCTCAATAGCTTCCATTTCATCTTCACTCATTGAGTCGTAGGTGCCATCGTCGTTGAGGATCATAGTGCGCTTGTATGTGCATTGGAAGGACTTATGACCTCGGCCACCACATGTGAAGCACTTGATTGAACTTGTCTTGACGGTCGGAGTAGAGGAAGGAGCACGCGGCTTGTAGTTACTTGTAGTAGGAGGAGGACGACTTGAACTTGATGAAGGTTTCTTGTATGTTGTCTTGTCATCGATGCTTGGAGAAGGCTTGGCTGAAGTAGATGTTGGAGGAGTTGTTGAAGCTTGATTGTGTGAGAAGTTGTATGTCTTGGATGAGCACTTGGCGTACTTGAAGTCATCTTGCACTTGGCGTTCCGCCTTGGTCGCTTGATGCACTAGCTCGATGAGGTTGGAGTAGGGTTGGAAGTCGGCGATCTTCTTGATGGGATGATTGAGTCCATTCAAGAATCGTGCCATTGTTTGCTCATCATCTTCCTTGACATTGGCTCGAATCATGGCTATCTCCATTTCCTTGTAGTATTCTTCAACACTCATTGTTCCTTGCTTGAGGAGTTGTAGCTTCTTGAAGAGATCACGGTTGTAGTAGGTGGCACAAATCGTGCTCGCATGACATCCTTCATTTGAGCCCAAGTGGTGATTGGAGGGTCACCTCTTGCTTCTCGGCGCTCAAGGACTTGTTCCCACCATATGAGCACATAGTCTTGGAACTCAAGTGATGCCATTGCCATCTTCTTCTCTTCCTCATAGTTGTGCAAACGAAAGATTTTGTCGACCTTCAATGCCCATGAGAGGTATTCTTCCGGATCATTGCTTCCATTGAACTTGGGCATTGTGAATTTGTGTTTTCCATAGCGTTGCTCTTCATCTTGATAGCGGTTGCGATATCGCTCTTGCCTTGGAAAGTCCTCTAATGCTCGTTCCGCATGATGTTGCTCTTGGTGTGGAGGATGGTCTTGAAGCACTTGTTCCACTTGGTGTCGCTCTTGTTGCACTTGGGGTTGAGGTGGAGCTTGACGAGCTTGGGGAGGAGCTTGAGAAACTTGACGGTGCACACGTGGTTGATAATTCCTCTCTTGTATTTCTTCTCGAAGGGCTTCCTCTTGATTGCACCGTTCACGACTGCGGTTGGCGATGGCTCGACTTGATTCTTGAAGGGCACGTTCCGCCTCAATAGCTTGTGCTTCTCGTTGTTGTTGTTGAAGACGTTGGGCCTCGACGTCTTGTTCCTCTTGGTGTAGACGTGCTCGTTCTTCTTCTTCTTGACGAGGAAGACGTTGTCGTTCTTGAGCTTGAGCAAAAGCGACTTGGTTTGCTTGAGGACGAGGAACTAGCTCATCGACTTGCTCTTGTGAATGCTTGGCGTGTAGCGGATCTCGAGATGCATGACGGTCTTGACGCGCGGCTCGTCGAAGAATGGTTGATGACGGTGTACTTGAGCCGGAGAAGGTGTCGTCGGAGTGGCGACTTGAGTGGCTCCGTCTTGAGTAGGAAGAAGTTGAAGGAGGCCAGTTGACCAACAAAGCTCGGATCTCGTCCATTCTTGCATCGTTCTCTTGCTTGTGCGCGTCGAGGTTGTTGTCGAAGTAGTCGCGTGTACGTTGCTCGGAGAGTCGTAAGTCGGTGGCAAGGTTGTCGATGCGGTCGTTCATTGCTTGTTGCTCTTGATGGAGAGCTCGTTATGCACCAAAGAGGTGGCTCTTGGTGACGAAGGATGACATGTCGTCGTCGTGCTCGATGAAGAGTGGGTTGGTAGAAGAACTTGGCCTATCCATCATAAGAAAGAGGTGGGGAGTAGGAAAATGAGAGAACAAAACCAAAGTTACCTTTTCCGAAGATTGTGGATGTAACAAGTACGATCCCACGTGATGTTACAATACGGGAATTGGTACCGGGAATTGTTTCTCACACCTACAAGTAAATGGTCTATGGAGGAGCTCGGTTAGGAAAGGCACAAATAATTCAAGCAAATGTTAGTCAAGAGTTGATAAAGTTGAGAAGATTTACAAATGGCAAATAAGACAAATAGATCAACCTCCCAAGATAACACTAGGGACACACACACACGGAAGATAAATGGGATCCGCACACCCAAGGGATGAGCTCGATGATATCAAAACACGGGAAAAGCTCTTGTCGTACGGATACTAGAGAGATGCGAGCTCGATTGCACTAATGGGCTAGATACGCTAGTGCACCAACCTAATAGAGAATCTACTCGTCTCACTGTCCCAAGTATGCTTATGTATGTGGTGACCAAGATGATGCACGAATGCTAAGGCTCGATGCTATTGCTTATAAGCTCTTTGCTTCTCTTCTCTTTTGCTTAAAAGCTTTTTATCTCTTTTTTTTTCAACTATGCCACGATGCTTGATATGCGAGCCACACAATGAGTTAACAAGTAGTAGATGTACGGGATGGACGGAACACTAAATGGTGCACTAAGGCGTGGCCCGGCAATACTCAACAAGCTAGTCTCGATGGGTAAGCTACGCAAAATGGCTCAAAGCTATCTTGTTAATGGCAAGGGAGTACAAAGTGTCGTCGAGGTTACCGTCCTTGCTTACGGTTGAAGATGATCTTGTCGAAGCCGAAGTGTTGTCCTAGTCGATGATTGGTGGCGATGATGATACCAACTTGCACCTAAGTAGCCGAAACACCTTAGGACACAAGAGAAATCGCAACCGAACACTCAAGAAACACGTGGAAAGGTGCGGAAGAACAGGAGAGGTGGTGGTACCAACTTGCACCTAAGTAGTCTCACTTACCCCGTGCGCACGGGCTATCCAGAAACTTTCGGCCATTTTTCTGTTTCTCTTATTTTGTTTCACCCGATGGCCCGTGTGCACGGGGTCTCCCGAGAGCGGATGAACTTCTATGATTTCGTGGTGATTGCAAGTTTTTGGCCAAATTCCAGTGGGGGATGGGTGGGGATGATGGTGGAGGGGTAGATCCACTTGCCAAACAGCAAATTCGTGGATCAAATCAACCAAATCTCACAAGATCAACAAATTGCAAGAAAAATTTTTGGGGCTATTTTTGGTGGGAATTTTCGGATTAGGACGAAAAACAACAAAATCAAGCTAGAAAGTGGAAGGTAGGGTCTCCAAGATGTGAATCAACCTTGGCTCATGATACCATATGATGTAGGGTAGAGCCCTAGGGAGGACCTTTTCACACTTGCAGGGGGGAAAAGGAGAGAAATCACAAGAACCACAAGAACACAAAGATGAACACAGAGAGACAATCCCTCCAACAATTCCGGATTACACGTCCACTAGAGTAACAACACAAGATCCACAAGTCACAAACACAATCAAAGGAAAGATACAATGGCAAAGTTCATCCCAAATCCAAAGGAAGAGGGGTCTTGGTGGTAGTCCTCTCCCAATGGAGGTCTTGAAATCCTCAAGGATTCTTCCCTATGGGGTCTTGATCCTCAAAGAGGGAAGGTAATGGAGCAAAGCTCACCAAGATCTCATATAATACTTTGCTAACCATAAACATGGTCCTAGGTATGGAATATATAGCCTTGGGGTCGAGGGAGAAGAAGGGGAGCCGAAGATCCAATCTCAGCCGGCCATCCTGGGAGGCCCATGCGCACGGGGTAAGTTGGGCCCGTGCGCACGGGGGTCCCGTGGGCATGGTACAGGCCTGTGCGCACGGGGTGCTCCAGCGCCTGTTTCCTGTGTAGCCCGTGGGCACGGGGTCTTGGGGGCCCGTGCGCATGGGGTCACCTGGGACTTGCTGTTTTGCTGCGGTTGCACTCCGTCTTGATCCGTATGGCCTTGGGGTGGTTCTCCTTCTCCTTGGGGATGCTCCTGAGCTTCTTGGTGATGTTCCATTTCATACCTAAGGAGGCATAGCATATTTTGGTGAGGTAGTAGACATGTTCCATTTGTGTCCATATGCAAGTCTAGTAGGAAGGAGTTCACCTCGGTTTCCAAAGCACGTGCTCTAGCTCTTGTCATGGGTCCTGGTGTGTTGGATGTGTCGATGTAGAGTCCATGGAGATGATGGAAGGATGCTCCGCATCAGAAGGTGTGTGAAGCCACCATGCCGAAGCGTAGTGGTGGAAGTTTCTTGTGGCGCACTTCACTTGATCTTTGGAAGGGACTTGATGTAGCTTGAGGTAGTCGTCCATCAAACGCTCCCACTCGAGATACTCCTCGGGTTCTTGAGTCCCATAGAAAGGAATCGCATGGTCGATGTAGAGGTCGTAGTAGCTCATGGAAGTCGTGGACTTGAGCTTGGGGAGCTTCTCTTGAGCGTAGTCTTGGAGTGCTTGTTGGCGAAGATGCCATATGTCCGTGGGCGAAGATGCCTTGAAGTCACTTGGCGAAGATGCCACGGGAGATGGTAAAGTCATTGAGCGGTTGTTGATGTAGAGCTCTTGACCTTCACGTTCTTGTTGGTGATGGTGTCGATGCTGATGTGATCTTGCCGGAGATGGTAGCTCGGAAGGATGTGCTCTTGAGCGTCTTCTTGAAGATGAGGAAGATCGCATGTAGGACTTGATGAGGGCTTTGATCTCCTCCATTTTAGCTTGCATCTTGGCGTCGGAGTTGTTGTTCGTGGCATCGAACTCGTCGTTGTTGTTGTAGACCGAAGGTGAAATGCTTTGCCTATCCATCACAAGACTCGAGTAGAGGTGAGTAGGAAATGAGATAAACAATACCAAGTTACCTTTTCCCAAAGTTGAGGATGTATCCCGTTTCACTCAATGTGAGATGAAATAATAGTGGAATTGGTACCGGACTTGTTCACTCACACCTATCAAGTAAAGCTTATGGTAGAGCTCAGTGAGGATAGTGGCACAAAAATTTGATGCAAAATGTTAGCAAGAGTCAATAATGTTGAAAGAGATTCACAAATTTGCAAGTGAAACAAGTATACCAATAGCAATATGTGGCACACGGAAACACACACACGGATAGATAAATGGGGTCATGCAACCAAGGAATGAGCACAAAATGTGGAATCCACGGAAAACGCTCGTGTTGCACAACTCAAGAGAGACGCTAGCACGATTGCTCAATAGGCGGATACGACACTTGTGCACAACCCATAAGATGCAAAATGGATAAACTATCCCAAGTATGCTGTATATGTATGGTTCCCGGTGTTTCTCACACAATGATCCAAAATGATCAATTATGATAGCATATGATATATTTTGATGCTATGGCTATTGCTTACAAGCTCTTTTCTCCCTTTTTCTTTTGCTTAAAAGCTTTATTCTCTCTCTCTTTTTTTTTGATATGGCTAATTTTGCATAATGCACAAACCAAGATAGCAATTGTGTATATGCAGGAACAAACTTGTGACACAATATATGATGCCAATATGATATGGTATGTATGCAATGGAAGGTATAGATCACTAATGTGCACAAGTAAAATTGCCGGCAATACTCAAATGGCTAGTCTCGATAGGCAAGTAACGCAAAATGGGCTAGGGGTTAACAATGCAATTTGCAAGGGGAATATACAATGGCGTCGTCGAGGTTACCGTCTTTGCGATGATGAGTGGCGGTGTTCTTGATGTATATACCAAGATGATGGAGACTCATCCCTAAGTAGCCGAGACAACTTAGGAAACAGAAAAAAAACCGCGAACCCAAAATATCAAATGACAAATGTCAAATGGTGGTAGCGGAAAGCGGTGGTGGTTTTGCACTAGGCAATGCGGAAGTGGTGGTGGTGGTTGATGTAGAAGAAATCGTCCCTAAGTAGCCGAAACACCTTAGGAGACTCGAATCACTACTCAAGCAACCACTAATGCTATGGTGAACAAAATGGGTTAGGGTGCGGAAGTCGGTGGTGGCTATGTGGATGATATGGTGGAAGGCCTAGGCAACTTGCCAAATTTTCGAAAATTTGATGGAGACAAATTGTGTTGGTGGTATTTTTGTGGGAAGGGGGATGTCCAGAGCTTCAAAACGAGCTAAAGAACGTCAAAATCGGAGTTCGTATGAATTAGTTATGGACAAAATAAAAATCAGCCGAAGTCTGAAACTACAGGTTACGGACGTCCGTAAATGGACGGATGTCCGGTCGCGGGACGTCCTGTCGGGTCGGGAATCCGTAAATTCAGCTCGGGTTTGGGGTTCTGGTCGTCCGGGAAAGGTCGGACGTCCGGTGCTTCGTGGCGGTCCGGACGTCCGTAAAACGCCGGTCGTCCGGTGGGTCGGGGTCAACACGAGATGCGAGTCGGGGGCGCGATTTTGGGCGGAAAATGGAGATTTCGGGGTCAAAATTTGTGGGATTTTGTGTATGGAAGATGGGTGATAGAGGCAAACGTGCCCCGTCTTTCGATGAGATGGTGGATATCGTTTTGGAGGAAGTCGACTTTGACGATCCGACTACGACCATGCGAGGACGTCGCGCCTTAGCAATCGCTAAACCAACTCTAAGAGGTTATTGATCACGCCAGAGCACGATCAACCTGATCACGACGGTATGTTTCCTACAGGCAAACGAAGAACAAGCAAGAAAATAAGATTGCAATCAGGATATTGCGAATATAAGAGGAAAGCTTTATTGATCAAGGTGGGGTTCTGTGACGCCTTTGTCTGGTCGTTGAACATAAACGAAGTACGCGAAGTTGCAGCTATGGCGAACTTTAATCTAAACAAAACCCAAAGTCTAAATGGTGCCCTAAGGGCTGTATATATGGAGGAAGAGGGGGGAGTTTCGTGGCCCTTGGTGGAGGGGTCCGAAATCAACCCTATCTTGTTTCCCCACACATACGGACTCTAAAAATAGCCTATACTTATGTATTTCGAAATTACATGGGCCTGGCCCAATAATAAGGTGACGCAGCACCTAGAATAGCCTCGGGACGAAATTTATGAAGTGGCATCTTGTATATTTCGTCCAAGGCTTCATGCACTCATTATGGTGGCTTCAAAGTCCTCAAATCATCACTTGTAACTCCGTTCTCGTTCCCCTTGCGCATGCAATCATCTCCATGCTTGTTCTTGCTCCAATGTCCATCCTTCTCCAAGCTAGGCCCTTCATTTGTAAGCAAAACAAATGTATCCAATTTAGGCAGCATCATATTCTCATGAACATTAGAATCATTACCAAGAAACGAAAGTACCGATAATTTAATTGGCGGCGCGTGCTCTAGTAATTGGTCCAAGATATGTAGCAATGGGGATGTGGGTGTAACAATGGTATTGATGTCCTCATCATCCTCCCCTTCCTTAAATGAAGTCGTCCTCGACGGAAGTTGATAGAGGCAAAGGTGTCCCGTCTTTCGATGAGATGGTGGATTTCGCTTTGGTGGAAGTCGACTTTGACGATCCCACTACGAAGTCAGCGAGGACGCCGCGCTTTAGCAATCGCTAAACCAACTCCGAGAGGTTATTGACCACGCCGAGCACGATCAACCTGACCACGAGGGTCTATTTCCTGCGAGCAAACGAAGAACAAGCAAGAAACTGAGATTGCAATCTGGATATTGCGAATATAAGATGAAAGCTTTATTGATCAAGGTGGGGTTCTGTGGCGCTTTGTCCGGTCGTTGAACACAAACGGCACGCGAAGTTGCAGCTATGGCGAACTTTTGATCTAAACAAAACCCAAAGTCTAAACGGTGCCCTAAGGGCTGTATATATGGGGAAGAGGAGGAATTTCGTGGCCCTTGAGGGTGGGGTCCAAACCAACCCTATCTCTTGTTTCCCCACACATACGGACTCTAAAAATAGCCTATACTTAAGTATTTCGAAATTACATGGGCCGGGCCCAATAATAAGGTGACGCAGCACCTAGAATAGCCTATGGACGAATATTATGAAGTGGCATCTTGTATATTTCGTCCAAGGCTTCATGCACTCCTTATGGTGGCTTCAAAGTCCTGAAATCATCACTTGTAACTCCGTTCTTGATCCCCTTAGCATGCCATCGACTCCATGCGTGTTCTTGCTCCAATGTTCATCCTTCTCCAAGCTAGGCCCTTCATTTGTAAGCAAAACAAATGTATCCAATTTAGGCAGCATCATATTCTCATGAACATTAAAATCATTACCAAGAAACGAAAGTACCGGTAATTTAATTGGCGTCTTGTGAGCTCTAGTAATTGGTCCCAGATATGTAACAATGAGGGGCTGTGGGTGTAACAATGGTATTGATGTCCTCATCATCCTCCCTTCTTGAAATGAAGTCGCCCTCGACGGAAGCTCATCTTCCTCACCCAAATAAGGCTTCAAATCTGCAATGTTAAAAGTGGGACTAACCCCAAAATCTGCAGCAGCTCAAGTTTATATGCATTATCATTTACTTTCTCCAACACCTTAAAGGGACCAGCAGCACGTGGCATTAGCTTTGATTTGCGCAAATCAGAAATCTATCCTTACGCAAATGTAACCAAACAAGATCTCCGTGCAAACACAACATGTTTTCTACCCTTATCTCCAAAGAAGTTTATATTTAGCATTCATACGCTCAATGTTTTCCTTAGTTAACTCATGCATTTTTAAAATCAATTCAGCACGTTCTTTAGCATCAAAATTAACCTTCTCCGAAGATGCAAGAGGCAACAAATCAATAGGTGCACGAGGTAGGAAACCATACACAACTTCAAAAGGGCAGATCTTAGTAGTAGAATGCAATGAACGATTATAAGCAAATTCAATATGAGGCAAGCATTCCTCCCACATTTTCTTATTATTCTTTAGAACAGCCCTAAGCATAGTAGACAATGTTCTATTGACTACTTCAGTTTGTCCATCAGTTTGGGGGTGACAAGTAGTACTAAAAAGCAGTTTAGTCCCCAACTTAGCCCATAAACATCTCCAAAAGTGGCTAAGAAATTTAGTATCACGATCTGAAACAATAGTATTTGGCACACCATGCAAGCGAATAATTTCACGAAAGAACAAATCAGCAACATTGACAAAGATCATCGCTTTTATGACATGGTATAAAGTGTGCCATTTTCGAGAATCTATCCACGACAACAAATATGCTATCCTCCCTTCTTTGTTCTAGGTAAACCTAAAACAAAGTCCATAGATATATCCTCCCAAGGAACACTAGGTACAGCAAAGGCATATATAAACCATGAGGATTGAGTCGTGACTTAGCTTTTTGACATGTAGTGCAGCGAGCAATAAAACGCTCAACATCCGTCTCATCTTTGGCCAAGAAATGTGTAGCAAGTCGTCCTCCGTCTTCTTCACGCCAAAGTGTCCCATTAATCCTCCTCCATGCGCCTCCTGCAACAACAAAAGACGAACGGAGCTAGCTGGAATGCATAGCTTGTTAGCACGGAACACAAATCCATCATTAACGACAAACTTGTTCCATGTTCTTCCTTCTTTACAATTCTGCAATACATCTTTAAAATCAGCATCATGCACATATCGATCTTTGATGGTCTCCAAACCAAATATTTTGAAGTCAAGTTGTGAAAGCATAGTATAGCGACGAGACAAAGCATCAAGAATAACATTTTCTTTACCCTTCTTGTGTTTAATGACATAAGGGAAAGTCTCAATGAATTCAACCCATTTAGCATGTCTACGATTCAGTTTAGCTTGACTTTTAATATGTTTCAAAGATTCATGATCGAATGTATAACAAATTCTTTGGGCCATAAATAATGTTGCCATGTTTCTAAAGTCCAAAAAGAGCATATAATTCTTTATCATAAGTAGAGTAATTCAGACTAGGCCCACTCAATTTTTCGAAAAGTATGCAACAGGTTTGCCATCTTGTAATAACACACCTCCTAATCCAATTCCACTAGCATCACATTCAAGCTCAAAAGTCTTATTAAAATCGGGAAGTTGGAGTAAAGGAGCATGTGTCAACTTATCTTTCAATACCGTGAAGGCTTCTTCCCGTGCAAGTACCCCAAACAAAAGGCACATCCTTCTTTGTAAGCTCATTGAGAGGTGCAGCAATGGTGCTGAAATCTCTCACAAAACGCCTATAGAATCCAGCGAGGCCAAGAAAACTCCTCACTTGTGTGACCGTTTTGGGCTGCGGCCAACTCTCAATAGCTTCAATCTTGGCTTTATCAACTTCAATTCCCTGTGGAGTAACAACATAGCCAAGAAAAGACACTCGGTCGGTGCAAAAGGTGCACTTCCCAAGGTTACCAAACAAACGTGCATCACGTAGAGCAATAAAAACAGCACGTAAATGTTCCAAATGATCCTCCAAAGATCTGCTATAAATCAATATGTCATCAAAGTAAACTACCACAAATCGTCCAATGAAAGCACGTAAATCTTCGTTCATTAATCTCATGAACGTACTAGGTGCATTAGTTAACCCAAAAGGCATGACTAACCACTCATATAATCCAAACTTAGTTTTAAATGCTGTTTTCCATTCATCCCCCAATTTCATACGAATTTGATGGTATCCACTACGCAAATCAACTTTGGAGAATATTGTAGAGCCACTCAATTCATCAAGCATATCATCTAGCCTAGGAATAGGATGACGATAATGAATAGTAATATTATTAATGCCTCTACAATCAACACACATACGTGATGTACCATCCTTTTTCGGCACTAGAATAATAGGAACAGCACAAGGACTAAGGGATTCGCGATATAACCTTTGTCGAGCAGCTCTTGTACTTGTCGATAATCTCCTTCGCTCTCCTCTGGATTGGTACGGTATGGCGCACGGTTTGGCGGTGAAGCACCGGAATTAAGTCAATCGATGCTCAATCCCTCGAATAGGCGGTAATCCGGTGGAACGTCTTGTGGAAAGACGCGTCGTGAACTCTGCAAAATGTTAGTGATAGCAGGAGGCAAAGAGGAAGGCACGTCCTCGAATGAAAATAACGCCTCTTTGCACACAAAAGCATAGCAAACAGATTTGCTAGAATCTAGCTCATCAATATCAGATTTGGTGGCAAGTAAACATGCACTTTTCAATTTAATTTCGAAGCAACACTAGATGGTTTATTATTAGGCTTCATTTGTTGCTCAAATTCTTTTGCCACAATCTGATTTTCACTCTTATTTTTCTCCTGTTTTGCTTTATTAGCTCTATTAATATCATCTTTCAAAATGGAATCAGAGTCATAGGAAGCAAAGTAATATTTTTATCCTTATGAATAAGAGTATACTGATTGTTTCTACCATGGTGTACAGAATTTTTATCAAATTGCCATGGTCTACCAAGTAATAAGGAACATGCTTGCATAGGTACCACATCACAATCAACATAATCAGCATATGTAGAGATACTAAAATGCACACGAACAAGACGTGTTACCTTAACCTTGCCGCTGTTGTTGAACCATTGGATGTAGTGAGGATGTGGATGTGGTCTTGTGGTGAGAGATAGCTTCTCCACCATCTCCATGCTAGCCAAGTTGTTGCAGCTCCCTCCATCTATGATGACACGAATAGAACGTTCCTTCACAACTCCTTTGTATGGAACAAATTATGCCTCTGATTTTGCTCACTTGTGTAACTCTGCACACTCAAAACACGTTGAGCAACTAAACATTCATACCATCGGATCTTCAGCAGCCATGTATTGTGTCTCATGATCGTAATCATCTCCACCGTGTTCCTCATGTGTAATAAGAGCCAAAGTCTCCTCATCATAGTCACTAGCGGACTCATACCCACCATCCTCGTGAGCAATCATCACACGCTGAGATTTGCATTCTCTCGCAAAATGTCCTCTTCCCTTACAACGACGACAAATAATATCACTTGTGTGCCCTGTTGACGCCATGGAAGAAGAACTCAGCAGGCCCGGCAGTGTGCTCTTGGCGAGATAGTGGTGGTTGTGTCCGCTTTCTTGTATCACGGTTGGAGGTGGCACCAAGGAGGTGATGGTGCAGTGGAAGTAGATGATGCACGTGGTGTCCATGATGAAGGTCGACCTGCAGAAAAGTTAGTCCGCGCCAATGCCTGTCGATCCTGCACTTCACGTTCAGCTTTACAAGCAAGATGGAATAAACGAGTGATATTATTATAATCCTTATAGTCTAGAATGGTCTGAATCTCTCAATTTAATCCACCCAGAAAACGTGCAAGCATAGCTTCATTCTCCTCAACAATACCACATCTAATCAAACCAGTTTGTAATTCCTGATAATATTCTTCTACAGAATTTTTTCCTTGTCTTAAACGCTGCAATTTTTGAAGCAATTCACGTTGATAATATGGTGGAACCCAACGAGTACGCATAGCAGTTTTCAAAGCAGCCCAAGTAGCTGGAACAGGATATAATCTACAATGTTCAGACCACCAAACACATGCAAAGCTAGTGAAAGCACAAACAGCAGCGAGGAACACGTCTCTCCTCGGGATATTGTAAACATGTAAATCGTTGTTCAGTTTCTAACTCCCAAGTAAGATATATATCAGAACATATCTACCCTCAAATGGTGGAATATTCAATTTCAGTTTAGGGAGATGGTCATGATCTCGCACTGAGGGGAGCCCTAATATTGCCATTATTTGCATGTGGGCGACCGGTGGTTGTGGTGCTGGTGGTTGCACGTAGTTCGATGTTGATCAACCTCATCCTCATAATCGCCCACATAATCATCATCCTCCTCTGTACCAGCAGCAGCGATGGCAGGAGCCAAAGAAGCACCAACAGCAGTGGCAGCGGCACCAGAATTTTGTCCTGGCTCAATAGGAACACGCTGAGCTCGTCCATACCGATTCGGAAGGGGCGTAGTTGTTGTCGTTCAGAGGTGCGATAGGTGCAGCCGGCGGTGGTTGTGGAAAACGCGCGAGCAATTCATCAAACTTGCTATCAAGCTTTGTTTCAAACGTCTTCTCAATGCCATCTATCTTCTCCATGGCCTCGTCAAATCTGTTTACCACATCTTGCACCTGTCCACTCATCATTTGCTGAAATTTATCATGTAGCTGTTTGTTCGTCATGTTCTCCCAATCGGTCTCAATCGGCTTGTGATCCTGCCATGGTTAGCAGCAATAGAAACACACAAGAATATGATCCTACAGACTACTAACAAGAGGTGGTGGTGGATGTCACAAATCCGTCAAGCAAATCTCAAATTCTTACCAGTTCTTACCCAGCAGCAGGCGGTGATCGGCAACCGTTGTAGTC
The DNA here is from genome assembly GCA_021437245.1 of Aegilops speltoides. NCBI lineage: Eukaryota > Viridiplantae > Streptophyta > Magnoliopsida > Poales > Poaceae > Aegilops > Aegilops speltoides. The sequence continues at coordinate 29,346 of JAHHZJ010001007.1, read as the reverse complement.
AAAACTCTCAAAGCTTGGATAGAGCGATTGCGGGGAGAGTCAAGCGCACGGCGTAGATGTATGTGGAGCTGGGAAGGCTTATAATATGGTAGCAAAAGGGTCAACAATAATCAATTCAGAGATGCAAAGTTGAATAAGCGCTCAACGACGGTGCAGTGTTGGTCCTAGGCTGACCGTGCTAGAGACGCGAGCCTAGAACACTAACAAAATCACGGCGCTGCACGTAAACAAGGGAGGAGCACACTCTGAATTTTTTTTTTCTTTTTTTTTTTTGCGCTGTTTTTTTTTTTTGCTTTTTTTTTTTTTTGAAAAATCACTATAATGGCGAGTGTCTCAAAACTCTTCCCAGTCAAACCGATAGGATGGGAATAAAATTTTTCGACCAATTTTTTTTTTTTTGACTGCTGGACCCAAAATCTGAAGCGGGTCAAAAAACTTTCTATAACGGGACCGTCTCACTACGCTTAGAAACACCTAAAATAGGATAGCCAGAAAATTTTTTGTCCCGTGCGTTTTTGGAAAATTTTGGGCCTAAACGGAGGGTGGTTTCCGGAAAACCAACTTCTTCTACGGACGGCAAAAGATTGCTGGAATCCGAAACCTACTCAGACAAGGAAACACGAATCGGAAAACTAGATGGATCCTGAAAACAAACCAAATATGCAAGGAACTCGGATTGGTGATGATATATGGCAGCGGTGGTGGTATATGGATCTGGATTCAAGCGGTGGCGGATAAGCGGTGGTGGTATATGGATACGGATTGAAGCGGTGGCGGATAAGCGGTGGTGGTAGATGGCGAGGCGAAGATGATGGTCTGGCGGCGGCGTGACAACTTATGACCGAACTCGAAACTCTAAAGACTAGACTCTAAGACCAGCAACTAGACACGACGATGCAACCGCAAATTCAACAATGCAAATCTGAAACGATTATGCAAAGGCTCAGATTGGTTCGGATATGATGAACTAACCCTATTTTTTTGTGGCTTTTTAAATCATTTGTAGGTATGAAGAACAGACTCGATCTAAACTACGAAAAATCTGTAAAATCTCACCGAGCAACACGGAAATCTGATACCACTTGATAGAGGCAAAGGTGTCCGTCTTTCGATGAGAAGGTGGATTTCGCTTTGGTGGAAGTCGACTTTGACGATCCGACTCTGACGTCAGCGAGGGCGTCGCATATAGCAATCGCTAAACCAACTCCGAGAGGTTATTGACCACGCGAACACGATCAACGACCACGAGGTCTATTTCCTGCGAGCAAGCGAAGAACAAGCAAGAAACTGAGATTGCAATCTGGATATTGCGAATATAAGATGAAAGCTTTATTGATCAAGGTGGGGTTACTGTGGCGCCTTTATGCAGTCGTTGAACACAAGCGAAATGCTGTGAAGTTGCAGCTATGGCGAACTTTTGATCTAAACAAAACCCAAAGTCTAAACGGTGCCCTAAGGGCTGTATATATGGGGGAAGAGGAGGGAATTTCGTGGCCCTTGAGGGTGGGGTCCGAAACCAACCCTATCTCTTGTTTCCCCACATCTGGACTCTAAAAATAGCCTATACTTAAGTATTTCGAAATTACATGGGCGGGCCCAATAATAAGGTGACGCAGCACCTAGAATAGCCTATGGACGAATATTATGAAGTGGCATCTTGTATATTTCGTCCAAGGCTTCATGCACTCCTTATGGTGGCTTCAAAGTCCTGAAATCATCACTTGTAACTCCGTTCTTGATCCCCTTGCATGCCATCGACTCCATGCGTGTTCTTGCTCCAATGTTCATCCTTCTCCAAGCTAGGCCCTTCATTTGTAAGCAAAACAAATGTATCCAATTTAAGCAGCATCATATTCTCATGAACATTAAAATCATTACCAAGAAACGAAAGTACACGGTAATTTAATTGGCGTCTTGTGAGCTCTAGTAATTGGTCCCAGATATGTAACAAGAGGGGCTGTGGGTGTAACAATGGTATTGATGTCCTCATCAGAAGTTCATCTTCCTCACCCAAATAAGGCTTCAAATCTGCAATGTTAAAAGTGCGACTAACTCCAAAATCTGCAGGCAGCTCAAGTTTATATGCATTATCATTTATTTTCTCCAACACCTTAGAGGGACCATCAGCACGTGGCATTAGCTTTCATTTGCGTAAATCAGGAAATCTATCCTTATGCAAATGTAACCGAACAAGATCTCCAGGTGCAAACACAACATGTTTTCTACCCTTAGCTCCAGCAAGTTTATATTTAGCATTCATACGCTCAGTGTTTTCCTTGGTTAACTCAAGCATTTTTAAAATCAATTCAGCACATTGTTTAGCATCAAAATGAACCTTCTCCGAAGATGGAAGAGGCAACAAATCAATAGGTACACGAGGTAGGAAACCATACACAATTTCAAAAGGGCACATCTTAGTAGTAGAGTGCAATGAACAATTATAAGCAAATTCAATATGAGGCAAGCATTCCTCCCACATTTTCTTATTATTCTTCAAAACAGCCCTAAGCATAGTAGACAATGTTCTATTGACTACTTGAGTTTATCCATCGGTTTGGGGGTGACAAGTAGTACTAAAAGCAGTTTAGTCCCCAACTTAGCCCATAAACATCTCCAAAAGTGGCTAAGAAATTTAGTATCACGATCTGAAACAATAGTATTTGGCACACCATGCAAGCGAATAATTTCACGAAAAGAACAAATCAGCAACATTAACAGATCATCCCTTTTATGACATGGTATAAAGTGTGCCATTTTCTAGAATCTATCCACGACAACAAATATGCTATCCCTCCCTTCTTTGTGCGAGGTAAACCTAAAACAAAGTCCATAGATATATCCTCCCAAGGAACACTAGGTACAGGCAAAGGCATATATAAACCATGAGGATTGAGTTGTGACTTAGCTTTTTGACATGTAGTGCAGCGAGCAATAAAACGCTCAACATCCCGTCTCATCTTTGGCCAAACGAAACGTGTAGCAAGAACGTCCTCCGTCTTCTTCTGATGAGGACATCAATACCACTGTTACACCCACAGCCCCTGCTGCTATACATCTTGGACCAATTACGAGAGCTCACAAGACGCCAACTAAATTACCGTACTTTCGTTTCTTGGTAATGATTCTAATGTTCATGAGAATATGATGCTGCTTAAATTGGATACATTTGTTTTGCTTACAAATGAAGGGCCTAGCTTGGAGAAGGATGAACATTGGAGCAAGAACAAGCATGGAGATGATGGCATGCGCAAGGGGGACAAGAATGGAGTTACAAGTGATGATTTCAGGACTTTGAAGCCACCATAATGAGTACATGAAGCCTTGGACGAAATATACAAGATGCCACTTCATAAATTTCGTCCAGAGGCTATTCTAGGTGCTGCGTCACCTTATTATTGGGCCAGGCCCATGTAATTTCGAAATACATTAGTATAGGCTATTTTTAGAGTCCGTATGTGTGGGGAAACAAGAGATAGGGTTAGTTTCGGACCCCTCCACCAAGGGCCACGAAATTCACCCCCTCTTCCTCCATATATACAGCCCTTAGGGCACCGTTTAGACTTTGGGTTTTGTTTAGATTAAAAGTTCGCCATAGCTGCAACTTCGCGTTCTTCGTTTGTGTTCAACGACCAGACAAAGGCGTCATAGAACCCCACCTTGATCAATAAAGCTTTCATCTTATATTCGCAATATCCAGATTGCAATCTCAGTTTCTTGCTTGTTCTTCGTTTGCTCGCAGGAAACAGACCTTCGTGGTCGGAGTTGATCGTGCTCGGTGTGGTCAATAACCTCTCGGAGTTGGTTTAGCGATTGCTAAGGCGCGGCGTCCTCGCCGCGTTCGTAGTCGGATCGTCAAAGTCGACTTCCACCAAAGCGAAATCCACCATCTCATCGAAGACGGACACCTTAGCCTCTATCAAGTGGTATCAGATTTCGTGTTGCTCGGTGAGATTTTACAGTTTTTTTCGTAGTTTAGATCGAGTCATTCTTCATACCTATAGTCCACGAAAAAGCCAAAAAATTAGGGTTAGTTCATCCCGTCCAACCAATCGAGCCTTTGCATAATCTTTTACAGTATTTGCTTTGTTGAATTTGCGGTTGCATCGTCGTGTCAAGTTGCTGGTCTTAGCGTCTAGTCTTTTAGAGTTTGAGTTCATTCACGAGGTTGTCACGTCGCCGCTGCCATATACCACCACCACATATTCACCGCCAATCCGATTCCATATACGCCACCACATATCCGCCGCCATCACGCCCATCCGAGTCCACCGCAACATATATCCGCCACCGGTCCGAGTTCCACCAGATTCATCTCCGCCACCATCCGAGTTCCACCAGATTCATCTCCGCCACCAGTCCTAGTCCGAGTCCATAATTGTTGCATTGTTCTTGATTTCCAGATCACGCGATACTCCGAGTCGTGACAATGAGAGGACTCCCCAACTTCAAGCCATCCGCAGAAGAAAAATAGTTCCAATTTCAAAAAAAAAAAACTAAGTCTGGAAAATTCTGGCTAGGCAGTTTTTAGACCATTTGTAGACTTTTCCAAAAAAATTTGTTGCGGAGCAAAAAAAAAAAGAGGAAAAAAGTGCAAAAAAAAGAAAAAAAAGAGAAAAAAAATTCAGAGTGTGCTCCTCCCTTGTTTACGTGCAGCGCCGTGATTTTGTTAGTGTTCTAGGCTCGCGTCTCTAGCACGGTCTAGCCTAGGACCAGCACAATCTGCGTCGTTGAGCGTTTATTCAACTTTGCATCTCTGAATTGATTATTGCTTGACCCTTTTGCTACCATATTATAAGCCTTCCCAGCTCCACATACATCTCGTCGCGTTTGACTCTCCCCGCAATCGCTCTATCCAAGCTTTGAGAGTTTTGATTACAACGGTTGCTGATCACCGCTTCTTCTGGGTAAGAACTGTAAGAATTTGAGATTTGCTTGACGGTTTGTGATCTGCCCACCACACCACCACCACCACTTCCTAGTAGTCTGAGGATCATATTCTTGTGTGTTTCTATTGCTACTAACCATGGCAGGATCACAAGCCGATGAGACTGATTGGGAGAACTGACGAACAAACAGCTACATGATAAGTTTCAAAGAAATGATGATTGGACAGTGCAAGATGTGCTAAACAGATTTGATGAGGCCATGGAGAAGATAGATGGCATTGAGAAGACGTTTGAAACAAAGCTTGATAGCAAGTTTGATGAATTGCTCGCGCGTTTTCCACAACCACCGGCTGCACCTATCGCACCTCTGCAACGACAACAACTACGCCCCTTCCGAATCAAGTATGGACGAGCTCAGCGTGTTCCTATTGAGCCAGGGCAAAATTCTGTGCCGCTGCTCTGCTGTTGGTGCTTCTTTGGTTCCTCTGCTCGCTGCTGGTGGTACCGAGGAGGATGATGAGTATGTGGACGATTATGAGGATGAGGTTGATCAACATCGAACTACGTGCAACCACCAGACCACAACCACCGTGTCGTCCACATGCAAATAATGGCAATATTAGGGCTCCCCTCATGTACGAGATCATGACCATCTCCCTAAACTGAAATTGAATATTCCACCATTTGAGGGTAGATATGTTCCTGATATATATCTTACTTGGGAGTTAGAAACTGAACAACGATTTACATGTTTACAATATCCCGAGGAGAGACGTGTTCCTGCTTTGTTTGTGCTTTCACTAGCTTTGCATGTGTTTGGTGGTCGAACATTGTAGATTATATCCTGTTCCACTACTTGGGCTGCTTTGAAAACTGCTATGCGTGCTCGTTGGGTTCCACCATATTATCAACGTGAATTACTTCAAAAATTGCAGCGCTTAAGACAAGGAAAAACTCAGAGAAGAATATTATCGGGAATTACAAACCGGCTTGATTAGATGTGGTATTGTTGAGGAGAATGAAGCTATGCTTGCACGCGTTTTACGGGTGGATTAAATAGAGAGATTCAGACCATTCTAGACTATAAGGATTATAATAATATCACTCGCTTATTCCATCTTGCTTGTAAAGCTGAACGTGAAGTGCAGGATCGATCGGCATTGGCGCCGCACTAACTTTTCTCGCAGTCGACCTTCATCATGGACACCACGTGCATCATCTACTTCCACCGCACCATCACCTCCTTCAGTGCCACCTCCAACCGTGATACAAGAAAGCGTGCACAACCACCACTATCCGCCAAGAGCACACCGCCGGGCCTGCCAGAGTTCTTCTTCTTCCATGGCGTCAACAGGGCACACAAGTGATATTATTTGTCGTCGTTGTAAGGGAAGAGGACATTTTGCGGAGAATGCAAATCTCAGCGTGTGATGATTGCTACCGAGGATGGTGGGTATGAGTCCGCTAGTGACTATGATGAGGTGACTTTGGCTCTTATTACACATGAGGAACACGGTGGAGATGATTCTGATCATGAGACACAATACATGGCTGTCAAGATCTTGACAGTATGAATGTTTAGTTGCTCAACGTGTTTTGAGTGTGCAGGTTACACAAGTGAGCAAAATCAGAGGCATAATTTGTTCCATACAAAGGAGTTGTGAAGGAACGTTCTATTCAAGGTCATCATAGATGGAGGGAGCTGCAACAACTTGGCTAGCATGGAGATGGTGGAGAAGCTATCTCTCACCACAAGACCACATCCACATCCTTACTACATCCAATGGTTCAACAACAGCGGCAAGGTTAAGGTAACACGTCTTTGTTCGTGTGCATTTTAATATCTCTACATATGCTGATTATGTTGATTGTGATGTGGTACCTATGCAAGCATGTTCCTTATTACTTGGTAGACCATGGCAATTTGATAAAAATTCTGTACACCATGGTAGAAACAATCAAGATACTCTTGTTCATAAGGATAAAATATTACTTTGCTTCCTATGACTCCTGAGTCCATTTTGAAAGATGATATTAATAGAGCTAATAAAGCAAAACAGGAGAAAAATAAGAGTGAAAATCAGATTGTGGCAAAAGAATTTGAGCAACATATGAAGCCTAATAGTAAACCATCTAGTGTTGTTTCTGAAATTAAATTGAAAAGTGCATGTTTACTTGCCACTAAATCTGATATTGATGAGCTAGATTTTAGCAAATCTGTTTGCTATGCTTTTGTGTGCAAAGAGGCATTATTTTCATTCGAGGACGTGCCTTCCTCTTTGCCCCTACTGTCACTAACATTTTGCAGAGTTCACGACGTCTTTCCACAAGACGTGCCACCGGATTACCACCTATTCGAGGGATTGAGCATCAAATTGACTTAATTCCCGGTGCATCATTACCCAACCGTGCACCATACCGTACCAATCCAGAGGAGACGAAGGAGATTATGCGTCAAGTACAGGAGCTGCTCGACAAAGGTTATATACGCGAATCCCTTAGTCCTTGTGTTGTTCCTATTATTCTAGTGCCGAAAAAGGATGGTACATCACGTATGTGTGTTGATTGTAGAGGCATTAATAATATTACTATTCGTTATCGTCACCCTATTCCTAGGCTAGATGATATGCTTGATGAATTGAGTGGTTCTACAATATTCTCCAAGGTTGATTTGCGTAGTGGATACCATCAAATTCGTATGAAATTGGGAGATGAATGGAAAACAGCATTTAAAACTAAGTTTGGATTATATGAGTGGTTAGTCATGCCTTTTGGGTTAACTAATGCACCTAGTACTTTCATGAGATTAATGAACGAAGTTTTACGTGCTTTCATTGGACGATTTGTGGTAGTCTATTTTGATGATATACTGATTTATAGCAAATCTTTGGAAGAACATTTGGAACATTTACGTGCTGTTTTTAATGCTCTCGTGATGCACGCTTGTTTGGTAACCTTGGGAAGTGCACCTTTTGCACCGACCGAGTATCTTTTCTTGGCTATGTTGTTACTCCACAGGAATTGAAGTTGATAAAGCCAAGATTGAAGCTATTGAGAGTTGGCCGCAGCCCAAAACGGTCACACAAGTGAGGAGTTTCCTTGGCCTCGCTGGTTTCTATAGGCGTTTTGTGAGAGATTTCAGCACCATTGCTGCACCTCTCAATGAGCTTACAAAGAAGGATGTGCCTTTTGTTTGGGGTACCGCACAGGAAGAAGCCTTCACGGTATTGAAAGATAAGTTGACACATGCTCCTTTACTCCAACTTCCTGATTTTAATAAGACTTTTGAGCTTGAATGTGATGCTAGTGGAATTGGATTAGGAGGTGTGTTATTACAAGATGGCAAACCTGTTGCATACTTTTCTCAAAAATTGAGTGGGCCTAGTCTGAATTACTCTACTTATGATAAAGAATTATATGCTCTTGTTCGGACTTTAGAAACATGGCAACATTATTTATGGCCCAAAGAATTTGTTATACATTCTGATCATGAATCTTTGAAACATATTAAAAGTCAAGCTAAACTGAATCGTAGACATGCTAAATGGGTTGAATTCATTGAGACTTTCCTTATGTCATTAAACACAAGAAGGGTAAAGAAAATGTTATTGCGATGCATTGTCTCGTCGCTATACTATGCTTTCACAACTTGACTTCAAAATATTTGGTTTGGAGACCATCAAAGATCAATATGTGCATGATGCTGATTTTAAAGATGTATTGCAGAATTGTAAAGAAGGAAGAACATGGAACAAGTTTGTCGTTAATGATGGATTTGTGTTCCGTGCTAACAAGCTATGCATTCCAGCTAGCTCCGTTCGTCTTTTGTTGTTGCAGGAGGCGCATGGAGGAGGACTAATGGGACACTTTGGCGTGAAGAAGACGGAGGACGACTTGCTACACATTTCTTTTGGCCAAAGATGAGACGGGATGTTGAGCGTTTTATTGCTCGCTGCACTACATGTCAAAAAGCTAAGTCACGACTCAATCCTCATGGTTTATATATGCCTTTGCCTGTACCTAGTGTTCCTTGGGAGGATATATCTATGGACTTTGTTTTAGGTTTACCTAGAACAAAGAAGGGAGGATAGCATATTTGTTGTCGTGGATAGATTCTCAAAATGGCACACTTTATACCATGTTATAAAAGCGATGATGCTGTCAATGTTGCTGATTTGTTCTTTCGTGAAATTATTCGCTTGCATGGTGTGCCAAATACTATTGTTTCAGATCGTGATACTAAATTTCTTAGCCACTTTTGGAGATGTTTATGGGCTAAGTTGGGGACTAAACTGCTTTTAGTACTACTTGTCACCCCCAAACCGATGGACAAACTGAAGTAGTCAATAGAACATTGTCTACTATGCTTAGGGCTGTTCTAAAGAATAATAAGAAAATGTGGGAGGAATGCTTGCCTCATATTGAATTTGCTTATAATCGTTCATTGCATTCTACTACTAAGATGTGCCCTTTTGAAGTTGTGTATGGTTTCCTACCTCGTGCACCTATTGATTTGTTGCCTCTTCCATCTTCGGAGAAGGTTAATTTTGATGCTAAAGAACGTGCTGAATTGATTTTAAAAATGCATGAGTTAACTAAGGAAAACATTGAGCGTATGAATGCTAAATATAAACTTGCTGGAGATAAGGGTAGAAAACATGTTGTGTTTGCACCGGAGATCTTGTTTGGTTACATTTGCGTAAGGATAGATTTCTGATTTGCGCAAATCAAAGCTAATGCCACGTCTTTGCTGGTCCCTTTAAGGTGTTGGAGAAAGTAAATGATAATGCATATAAACTTGAGCTGCCTGCAGATTTTGGGGTTAGTCCCACTTTTAACATTGCAGATTTGAAGCCATATTTGGGTGAGGAAGATGAACTTCCGTCGAGGACGACTTCATTTCAAGAAGGGAGGATGATGAGGACATCAATACCATTGTTACACCCACAGCCCCTGCCGCTATACATATCTTGGACCAATTACTAGAGCTCACAAGACGCCAACTAAATTACCAGTACTTTCGTTTCTTGGTAATGATTCTAATGTTCATGAGAATATGATGCTGCCTAAATTGGATACATTTGTTTTGCTTACAAATGAAGGGCCTAGCTTGGAGAAGGATGAACATTGGAGCAAGAACAAGCATGGAGATGATGGCATGCGCAAGGGGACAAGAATGGAGTTACAAGTGATGATTTCAGGACTTTGAAGCCACCATAATGAGTGCATGAAGCCTTGGACGAAATATACAAGATGCCACTTCATAAATTTCGTCCAGAGGCTATTCTAGGTGCTTCGTCACCTTATTATTGGGCCAGGCCCATGTAATTTCGAAATACATTAGTATAGGCTATTTTTAGAGTCCGTATGTGTGGGAAACAAGAGATAGGGTTAGTTTGGACCCCTCCACCAAGGGCCACGAAATTCACCCCTCTTCCTCCATATATACAGCCCTTAGGGCACCGCTTAGACTTTGGGTTTTGTTTAGATTAAAAGTTCGCCATAGCTGCAACTTCGCGTTCTTCGCTTGTGTTCAACGACTAGACAAAGGCGCCACAGTAACCCCACCTTGATCAATAAAGCTTTCATCTTATATTCGCAATATCCAGATTGCAATCTCAGTTTCTTGCTTGTTCTTCGTTTGCTCACGAAACAGACCTTCGTGGTCGTTGATCGTGCTCGGCGTGGTCAATAACCTCTCGGAGTTGGTTTAGCGATTGCTAAGGCGCGACGCCCTCGCACGTTCGTAGTCGGATCGTCAAAGTCGACTTCCACCAAAGCGAAATCCACCATCTCATCGAAAGACGGGACACCTTAGCCTCTATCATCTTCACGCCAAAGTGTCCCATTAGTCCTCCTCCATGCGCCTCCTGCAACAACAAAAGACGGACGGAGCTAGCTGGAATGTATAGCTTGTTAGCACGGAACACAAATCCATCATTAACGATGAACTTGTTCCATGTTCTTCCTTCTTTACAATTCTGCAATACATCTTTAAAATCAGCATCATGCACATATTGATATTTCATGGTCTCCAAACCAAATATTTTGAAGTCAAGTTGTGAAAGCATAGTATAGCTGATTTAGACAATGCATCAAGAATAACGCTTTTTTACCCTTCTTGTGTTTAATGACATAAGGAAACTCTCAATGAATTCAACCCATTTAGCATGTCTACTGATTCAGTTTAGCTTGACTTTTAATATGTTTCAAAGATTCATGATCGTAATGTATAACAAATTCTTTGGGCCATAAATAATGTTGCCATGTTTCTAAAGTCTAAACAAGGGCATATAATTCTTTACCATAAGTACAATAATTCAGACTAGGCCCACTCAATTTTTTAGAAAAGTATGCAACAGGTTTGCCATCTTGTAATAACACACCTCCTAATCCAATTCCGCTAGCATCACATTCAAGCTCAAAATTCTTATTAAAATCAGGAAGTTGGAGTAAAGGAGCGTGTGTCAACTTATCTTTCAATACCGTGAAGGCTTCTTCCTGTGCGGTACTCCAAACAAAAGGCACATCCTTCTTTGTAAGCTCATTGAGAGGTGCAGCAATGGTGCTGAAATCTCTCACAAAACGCCTATAGAATCCAAAGAGGCCAAGAAAACTCCTCACTTGTGTGACCGCTTTGGGCTGCGCCAACTCTCAATAGCTTCAATATTGGCTTTATCAACTTCAATTCCCTGTGGAGTAAGAACATAGCCAAGAAAAGACACTCGGTCGGTGCAAAAGGTGCACTTCCCAAGGTTACCAAACAAACGTGCATCACGTAGTGCAATAAAAACAGCTCGTAAATGTTCCAAATGTTCCTCCAAAGATCTGCTATAAATCAATATGTCATCAAAGTAAACTACCACAAATCGTCCAATGAAAGCACGTAAAACTTCGTTCATTAATCTCATGAAAGTACTAGGTGCATTAGTTAACCCAAAAGGCATGACTAAGCACTCATATAATCCAAACTTAGTTTTAAATGCTGTTTTCCATTCATCTCCCAATTTCATACAAATTTGATGGTATCCACTACGCAAATCAACTTTGGAGAATATTGTAGAGCCACTCAATTCATCAAGCATATCATCCTGCCTAGGAATAGGATGACGAAAACAAATAGTAATATTATTAATGCCTCTACAATCAACACACATACGTGATGTACCATCCTTTTTCGGCACAAGAATAATAGGAACAGCACAAGGACTAAGGGATTCGCGATATAACCTTTGTCGAGAAGCTCTTGTTCTTGACGCATAATCTCCTTCGCCTCCTCCGGATTGGTATGGTATGGCGACGGTTTGGCAAAGGAAGCACCGCAATTAAGTCAATCTGATGTTCAATCCCTCGAATAGGCGGTAATCCTGGTGGCACATCTTGTGGAAAGATGTCAAACTCCGCAAAATGTTAGTGACAGCAGGAGGCAAAGAGGCAGGCACGTCCTCGAATGAAAATAATGACTCTTTGCACACAAAAGCATAGCAAACAGATTTGCTAAAATCTAGCTCATCAATATCGATTTCGTGGCAAGTAAACATGCACTTTTCAATTTAATTTCGAAGCAACACTAGATGGTTTACTATTAGGCTTCATTTGTTGCTCAAATTCTTTTGCCACAATCTGATTTTCACTCTTATTTTTCTCCTGTTTTGCTTTATTAGCTCTATTAATATCATCTTTCAAAATGGACTCAGAGTCATAGGAAGCAAAATAATATTTTTATCCTTATGAACAAGAGTATACCGATTGTTTCTACCATGGTGTACAGAATTTTTATCAAATTGCCATGGTCGACCAAGTAATAAGGAACATGCTTGCATAGGTACCACATCACAATCAACATAATCAGCATATGTAGAGATACTAAAATGCACACGAACAAGACGTGTTACCTTAACCTTGCCGCTGTTGTTGAACCATTGTATGTAGTAAGGATGTGGATGTGGTCTTGTGGTGAGAGATAGCTTCTCCACCATCTCCATGCTAGCCAAGTTGTTGCAGCTCCCTCCATCTATGATGACGCGCACAGAAGGTTCCTTCACAACTCCCTTTGTATGGAACAAATTATGCCTCTAATTTTGCTCAGCTTGTGTAACCTGCACACTTAAAACACGTTGAGAAACTAAACATTCATACCTGTCAAAGATCTTCGTGAGCCATGTATTGCGCCTCATGATCGTAATCATCTCCACCGTGTTCTTCACTTGTAATAAGGGCTAAAGTCTCCTCATCATAGTCACTAACAGACTCATACCCACCATCCTCAAGAGCAATCATCACACGCTGAGATTTGCATTCTCGCGATAATGTCCTCTTCCTTACAACGATTTACAAATAATATCACTTGTGTGCCCTGTTGATGCCATGGACGAAGAAGAGCTCACAAGAGCCCGGCAGTGCGCTCTTGGCAAATAGTGGTGGTTGTGCCTCGCTTTCTTGTATCACGGTTGGAGATAGCAGCTGATGGAGGTGCTGGAGGTGCGAGGAAGTAGAGGATGCACGCGGTGTCCATGATGAAAGTCGACCTGCGAAAAAGTTAGTTCACGACAATGCTTGTCGATCCTCAAGACTTCACGTTCAGCTTTACAAGCAAGATGGAATAAACGAGTGATATTAGTATACTCCTTATACTCTAGAATGGTCTGAATCTCTCTATTTAATCCACCCATAAAACATGCAATCATAACTTCATTCTCCTCAACAATACCACATCTAATCATGCCGCTTTGTAATTCCCGATAATATTCTTCTACAGATTTTTTTCCTTGTCTTAAACGCTGCAATTTTTGAAGCAATTCACGTTGATAATATGGTGGAACCCAACGAGTATGCATAGCAGTTTCAAGGCAGCCCAAGTACTTGGAATAGGATATAATCTACAATGTTCGCACCACCATACACATGCAAAACTAGTGAAAGCACAAACAGCAAGAATGACCGTCTCTCCTCGGGATATTGTAAACATGTAAAACGTTGTTCAGTTTCTAACTCCCAAGTAAGATATATATCGTGAACATATCTACCCTCAAATGGTGGAATATTCAATTTCAGTTTGAATATGGTCATTATCTCGCACTGAGGTGGTGGTGCAGCCTACCGCTAAGTAACATATAACAAAGATCATCGCTTTTATGACATGGTATAAAGTGTGCCATTTTCGAGAATCTATCCACGACAACAAATATGCTATACCTCCCCTTCTTTGTTCGAGGTAAACCTAAAACAAATTCCATAGATATATCCTCCCAAGGAACACTAGGTACAGGCAAAGGCATATATAAACCATTAGGATTGAGTCGTGACTTAGCTTTTTGACATGTAGTGTGATGAGGACATCAATACCATTGTTACACCCACAGCCCTGCTGCTATACATACCGGACCAATTACTAGAGCTCACAAGACGCCAACTAAATTACCAGTACTTTCGCTTTCTTGGTAATGATTCTAATGTTCATGAGAATATGATGTGCTTAAATTGGATACATTTGTTTTGCTTACAAATGAAGGGCCTAGCTTGGAGAAGGATGAACATTGGAGCAAGAACACACATGGAGTTGATGGCATGCAAGGGGATCAAGAACGGAGTTACAAGTGATGATTTCAGGACTTTGAAGCCACCATAAGGAGTGCATGAAGCCTTGGACGAAATATACAAGATGCCACTTCATAATATTCGTCCATAGGCTATTCTAGGTGCTGCGTCACCTTATTATTGGGCCAGGCCCATGTAATTTCGAAATACATTAGTATAGGCTATTTTTAGAGTCCGTATGTGTGGGGAAACAAGAGATAGGGTTAGTTTCGACCCCTCCACCAAGGGCCACGAAATTCACCCCTCTTCCTCCATATATACAGCCCTTAGGGCACCGCTTAGACTTGGGTTTTGTTTAGATTAAAAGTTCGCCATAGCTGCAACTTCACAGATTTCGCTTGTGTTCAACGACTGCATAAAGGCGCCACGGAACCCCACCTTGATCAATAAAGCTTTCATCTTATATTCGCAATATCCAGATTGCAATCTCAGTTTCTTGCTTGTTCTTCGCTTGCTCGCAGAAAATGACCTTCGTGGTCGTTGATCGTGTTCGCGCGTGGTCAATAACCTCTCGGAGTTGGTTTAGCGATTGCTAAGGCGCGACGCCCTCGCACGCTCAGAGTCGGATCGTCAAAGTCGACTTCCACCAAAGCGAAATCCACCATCTCATCGAAAGACGGACACCTTTGCCTCTATCAAGTGGTATCGATTTCCGTGTTGCTCGGTGAGATTTTACGCTTTTTCGTAGTTTAGATCGAGTCTGTTCTTCATACCTATAGTCCACGAAAAAGCCAAAAAAATTAGGGTTAGTTCATCCCGTCCAACCAATCTGAGCCTTTGCATAATCTTTTTCAGATTTGCTTTGTTGAATTGGCGGTTGCATCGTCCGTGTCAAGTTGCTGGTCTTAGCGCCTAGTCTTTTAGAGTTTCGAGTTCTGCTCATAGGTTGTCACGCCGCCGCTGCCATATACCACCGCCACATATTCACCGCCAATCCGAATCCATATACGCCACCACATATCCGCCGCCATCACGCCCATCCGAGTCCACCGCAACATATATCCGCCACCAATCCGAAGTTCCACCAGATTCATCTCCGCCACCAGTCCGAAGTTCCACCAGATTCATCTCCGCCACCAGTCCTAGTCCGAGTCCAAGAATTGTTGCATTGTTCTCGATTTCCAGAGCACGCGATACTCCGAGTCGTGATAAAGACAGGACTCCCAACTTCCAAGCCATCCGCAGAAGAAAAATAGTTCCAATTTCAAAAAAAAACTAAGTCCGGAAAATTCGCTAGGCAGTTTTAGACCATTTGTAGACTTTTCCGAAAAAAAATTTGTTATGAGCAAAAAAAAAAAAAAAAAAAAAGAGGACAAAAAGTGCAAAAAAAAAGGAAAAAAAAGAGAAAAAAAATTCAGAGTGTGCTCCTCCCTTGTTTACGCAGCAGTACCGTGATTTTGTTAGTGTTCTAGGCTCGCGTCTCTAGCACGGTTCAGCCTAGACCAAGACAAGACTGCTGCTGAGCGCTTATTCAACTTTGCATCTCCGAATTGATTATTGCTGACCTTTTTGCTACCATATTATAAGCCTTCCCAGCTCCACATACATCTACGCCGTGCGCTTGATTCTCCCCGGTAATCGCTATATCCAAGCTTTGAGAGTTTTGACTACAACGGTTGCCGATCACCACCTTTGCTGGGTAAGAACTGTAAGAATTTGAGATTTGCTTGACGGGTTTGTGATACACCACCACCACTTTTTTAGTAGTTTGTAGGATCATATTCTTGTGTGTTTCTATTTTCTGCTAACCATGGTAGGATCACAAGTCGATGAGACTGATTGGGAGAACTCGACGAACAAACAGCTACATGATAAGTTTCAGCAAATGATGATTGGACAGTGCAAGACGTGGTAAACAGATTTGACGAGGCCATGGAGAAGATAGATGGCATTGAGAAGACGCTTGAAACAAAGCTTGATAGCAAGTTTGATGAATTGCTCGCTTTTTTCCACAACCACCGCCGGCTGCACCTATCGCACCTCTCAAGAACGACAACAACTACGCCTTTCCGAATCAGTATGGACGAGCTCAACGTGTTCCTCTTGAGCCAGACAAAATTTCGTGTGCCGCGCCATCGCTGTTGGTGCTTCTTTGGCTCTCGCTATCACTGCTGGTGGTACCGAGGAGGATGATGAGTATGTGGACGATTATGAGGATGAGGTTGATCAACATCGAACTACGTGCAACCACCAGCACCACAACCACCGTGTCGCCCACATGCAAATAATGGCAATATTAGGGCTCCTCAGTACGAGATCATGACCATCTCCTAAACTGAAATTGAATATTCCACCATTTGAGGGTAGATATGTTCCTGATATATATCTTACTTGGGAGTTAGAAACCGAACAACGATTTACATGTTTACAATATCCCGAGGAGAGACGTGTTCCTGCCGCTGCTTTGTGCTTTCACTAGCTTTGCATGTGTTTGGTGGTCCAACATTGTAGATTATATCCTGCTCCAGCTACTTGGGCTGCTTTGAAAACTGCTATGCGTATCGTTGGGTTCCACCATATTATCAACGTGAATTACTTCAAAAATTGCAGCGCTTAAGACAAGGAAAAACTCAGAGAAGAATATTATCGTGAATTACAAACCGGCTTGATTAGATGTGGTATTGTTGAGGAGAATGAAGCTATGCTTGCACGCTTTCGGGTGGATTAAATAGAGAGATTCGCACCATTCTAGACTATAAGGATTATAATAATATCACTGCTTATTCCATCTTGCTTGTAAAGCTGAACGTGAAGTGCAGGATCGACAGCATTGGCGCCGCACTAACTTTTCTCGCAGTCGACCTTCATCATGGACACCACGCATCATCTACTTCCACCGCACCATCACCTCCTTCAAAGCCACCTCCAACCGTGATACAAGAAAGCAGTGCACAACCACCACTATCTCGCCAAGAGCACACCGCCGGGCCTGACAGAGCTCTTCTTCTTCCATGGCGCCAACAGGCACACAAGTGATATTATTTGTCGTCATGTAAGGGAAGAGGACATTTTATGAGAGAATGCAAATCTCAGCGCAGATGATTGCTACGAGGATGGTGGGTATGAGTCCGCTAGTGACTATGATGAGGAGACTTTGGCTCTTATTACACATGAGGAACACGGTGGAGATGATTCTCGATCATGAGACACAATACATGGCTGTCAAGATGCCGACAGTATGAATGTTTAGTTGCTCAACGTGTTTTGAGTGTGCAGTTACACAAGCTGAGCAAAATCAGAGGCATAATTTGTTCCATACAAAGGAGTTGTGAAGGAACATTCTATTCAAGGCCATCATAGATGGAGGGAGCTGCAACAACTTGGCTAGCATGGAGATGGTGGAGAAGCTATCTCTCACCACAAGACCACATCCACATCCTTACTACATCCAATGGTTCAACAACAATGCAAGGTGAAGGTAACACGCATCGCTCGTGTGCATTTTAGTATCTCTACATATGCTGATTATGTTGATTGTGATGTGGTACCTATGCAAGCATGTTCCTTGTTACTTGGTAGACCATGGCAATTTGATAAAAATTCAGACACCATGGTAGAAACAATCAAGATACTCTTGTTCATAAGGATAAAATATTACTTTGCTTCCTATGACTCCTGAGTCCATTTTGAAAGATGATATTAATAGAGCTAATAAAGCAAAACAGAGAAAAATAAGAGTGAAAATCAGATTGTGGCAAAAGAATTTGAGCAACACATGAAGCCTAATAATAAACCATCTACCGTTGTTTCAAATTAAATTGAAAAGTGCATGTTTACTTGCCACCAAATCTGATATTGATGAGCTAGATTTTAGCAAATCTATTTGCTATGCTTTTGTGTGCAAAGAGGCATTATTTTCATTCGAGGACGTGCCTTCCTCTTTGCCCCCTCGCTGTCACTAACATTTTGCAGAGTTCACCGACGCTCTTTCCACAAGACGTGCCACCGGATTACCACCTATTCGAGGGATTGAGCATCAAATTGACTTAATTCCCGTGCATCATTACCCAACCGCGCACCATACCGCACCAATCCAGAGGAGACGAAGGAGATTATGCGTCAAGTACAGGAGCTGCTCGACAAAGGTTATATACGCGAATCCCTTAGTCCTTGTGCTGTTCCTATTATTCTAGTGCCGAAAAAGGATGGTACGCCACGTATGTGTGTTGATTGTAGAGGCATCAATAATATTACTATTCGTTATCGCCACCCTATTCCTAGGCTAGATGATATGCTTGATGAATTGAGTGGCTCTACAATATTCTCCAAAGTTGATTTATGAGTGGATACCATCAAATTCGTATGAAATTGGGAGATGAATGGAAAACAGCATTTAAAACTAAGTTTGGATTATATGAGTGGTTAGTCATGCCTTTTGGGTTAACTAATGCACCTAGTACTTTCATGAGATTAATGAACGAAGTTTTACGTGCTTTCATTGACGATTTGTGGTAGTCTATTTTGATGATATACTGATTTATAGCAAATCTTTGGAAGAACATTTGGAACATTTACGTGTTGTTTTTAATGCTCTACGTGATGCACGCTTGTTTGGTAACCTTGGGAAGTGCACCTTTGCAATCGACCGAGTATCTTTTCTTGGCTATGTTGTTACTCCACAGGAATTGAAGTTGATAAAGCCAAGATTGAAGCTATTGAGAGTTGGCCGCAGCCCAAAACGGTCACACAAGTGAGGAGTTTCCTTGGCCTCGCTGGTTTCTATAGGCGCTTTGAGAGATTTCAGCACCATTGTGCACCTCTCAATGAGCTTACAAAGAAGGATGTGCCTTTTGTTTGGGGTACCGCACAGAAGAAGCCTTCACGGTATTGAAAGATAAGTTGACACATGCCCTTTACTCCAACTTCCTGATTTTAATAAGACTTTTGAGCTTGAATGTGATGCTAGTGGAATTGGATTAGAGGTGTGTTATTACAAGATGGCAAACCTGTTGCATACTTTTCTCGAAAAATTGAGTGGGCCTAGTCTGAATTACTTCTACTTATGATAAAGAATTATATGCTCTTGTTCGACTTTAGAAACATGGCAACATTATTTATGGCCCAAAGAATTTGTTATACATTCTGATCATGAATCTTTGAAACATATTAAAAGTCAAGCTAAACTGAATCGTAGACATGCTAAATGGGTTGAATTCATTGAGACTTTCCTTATGTCATTAAACACAAGAAGGGTAAAGAAAATGTTATTGCTGATGCATTGTCTCGTCGCTATACTATGCTTTCACAACTTGACTTCAAAATATTTGGTTTGGAGACCATCAAAGATCAATATGTGCATGATGCTGATTTTAAAGATGTATTGCAGAATTGTAAAGAAGGAAGAACATGGAACAAGTTTGTCGTTAATGATGGATTTGTGTTCCGTGCTAACAAGCTATGCATTCCAGCTAGCTCCGTTCGCCTTTTGTTGTTGCAGGAGGCGATGGAGGAGGACTAATGGGACACTTTGGCGTGAAGAAGACGGAGGACGACTTTGCTACACATTTCTTTTGGCCAAAGATGAGACGGATGTTGAGCGCTTTTGTTGCTCGCTGCACTACATGTCAAAAAGCTAAGTCACGACTCAATCCTCATGGTTTATATATGCCTTTGCTCTGCACTCTAGTGTTCCTTGGGAGGATATATCTATGGACTTTGTTTTAGGTTTACCTAGAACAAAGAAGGAGGGATAGCATATTTGTTGTCGTGGATAGATTCTCTAAAATGGCACACTTTATACCATGTCATAAAAGCGATGATGTCAAATGTTGCTGATTTGTTCTTTCGTGAAATTATTCGCTTGCATGGTGTGCCAAATACTATTGTTTCAGATCGTGATACTAAATTTCTTAGCCACTTTTGGAGATGTTTATGGGCTAAGTTGGGGACTAAACTACTTTTTAGTACTACTTGTCACCCCCAAACCGATGGACAAACCAAGTAGTCAATAGAACATTGTCTACTATGCTTAGGGCTGTTCTAAAGAATAATAAGAAAATGTGGGAGGAATGCTTGCCTCATATTGAATTTGCTTATAATCGCTCATTGCATTCTACTACTAAGATGTGCCCTTTTGAAGTTGTGTATGGTTTCCTACCTCGTGCACCTATTGATTTGTCATTCTTCCATCTTCGGAGAAGGTTAATTTTGATGCTAAAGAACGTGCTGAATTGATTTTAAAAATGCATGAGTTAACTAAGGAAAACATTGAGCGATGAATGCTAAATATAAACTTGCCGGAGATAAGGGTAGAAAACATGTTGTGTTTGCACCGAGATCTTGTTTGGTTACATTTGCGTAAGGTAGATTTCGATTTGCGCAAATCAAAGCTAATGCCACGTGTGTCGGTCCCTTTAAGGTGTTGGAGAAAGTAAATGATAATGCATATAAACTTGAGCTGCCTCGCAGATTTTGGGGTTAGTCCCACTTTTAACATTGCAGATTTGAAGCCTTATTTGGGTGAGGAAGATGAACTTCCGTCGAGGACGACTTCATTTCAAGAAGGGAGGATGATGAGGTGTCCCGCTTTTCGATGAGATGATGGATTTCGCTTTGGTGGAAGTCGACTTTGATGATCCGACTACGAAGGTGCGAGGACGCCGCTACTTAGCAATCGCTAAACCAACTCCGAGAGGTTATTGACCACGCCGAGCATGATCAACCTAACCACGAGGGTCTGCTTCCTCGCGAGCAAATGAAGAACAAGCAAGAAACTGAGATTGCAACTGGATATTGCGAATATAAGATGAAAGCTTTATTGATCAAGGTGGGGTTCTGTGGACGCTTTGTCCGGTCGTTGAACACAAACGGCACGCCAAAGTTGCAGCTATGGCGAACTTTAATCTAAACAAAACCCAAAGTCTAAATGGTGCCCTAAGAGCTGTATATATGGAGGAAGAGGGGGAATTTCGTGGCCCTTGGTGGAGGGGTCCAAATCAACCCTATCTCTTGTTTCCCCACACATACGGACTCTAAAAATAGCCTATACTTATGTATTTCGAAATTACATGGGCCTGGCCCAATAATAAGGTGACGCGAGCACCTAGAATAGCCTATGGACGAATATTATGAAGTGGCATCTTGTATATTTCGTCCAAGGCTTCATGCACTCGTTATGGTGGCTTCAAAGTCCTGAAATCATCACTTGTAACTCCGTTCTGATCCCTCTTGCATGCCATCAACTCCATGCGTGTTCTTGCTCCAATGTTCATCCTTCTCCAAGCTAGGCCCTTCATTTGTAAGCAAAACAAATGTATCCAATTTAGGCAAGATCATATTCTCATGAACATTAGAATCATTACCAAGAAACGAAAGTACCGGTAATTTAATTGGCGGCACGAGCTCTAGTAATTGGTCCCAGATATGTACAAGAGGGGTTGTGGGTGTAACAATGGTATTGATGTCCTCATCATCCTCCCCTTCTTGAAATGAAGTCGCCCTCGACGGAAGCTCATCTTCCTCACCCAAATAAGGCTTCAAATCTGCAATGTTAAAAGTGGACTAACCCCAAAATCTGCAGTAGCTCAAGTTTATATGCATTATCATTTATTTTCTCTAACACCTTAAAAGGACCATCAAGACATGGCATTAGCTTTGATTTATGCAAATTAGGAAATCTATCTCACGCAAATGTAACCAAACAAGATCTCCGTGCAAACACAACATGTTTTCTACCCTTATCTCCAAAGAAGTTTATATTTAGCATTCATACGCTCAATGTTTTCCTTAGTTAACTCATGCATTTTTAAAATCAATTCAGAACGCTTCTTTAGCATCAAAATTAACCTTCTCCAAGATGGAAGAGGCAACAAATCAATAGGTGCACGAGGTAGGAAACCATACACAACTTCAAAAGGGCACATCTTAGTAGTAGAATGCAATGAACGATTATAAGCAAATTCAATATGAGGCAAGCATTCCTCCCACATTTTCTTATTATTCTTTAGAACAGCCCTAAGCATAGTAGACAATGTTCTATTGACTACTTCAGTTTGTCCATCAGCTTGGGGTGACAAGTAGTACTAAAAAGCAGTTTAGTCCCCAACTTAGCCCATATCTCCAAAAGTGGCTAAGAAATTTAGTATCACGATCTGAAACAATAGTATTTGGCACACCATGCAAGCGAATAATTTCACAAAAGAACAAATCAGCAACATTAACAAAGATCATCGCTTTTATGACATGGTATAAAGTGTGCCATTTTCGAGAATCTATCCACGACAACAAATATGCTATCCTCCCTTCTTTGTTCTAGGTAAACCTAAAACAAAGTCCATAGATATATCCTCCCAAGGAACACTAGGTACAGTAAAGGCATATATAAACCATGAGGATTGAGTCGTGACTTAGCTTTTTGACATGTAGTGCAAATGAGCAATAAAACGCCAACATCCCGCCTCATCTTTGGCCAAAAGAAATGTGTAGCAAGTATGTCCTCCGCCTTCTTCACGCCAAAGTGTCCCATTAGTCCTCCTCCATGCGCCCAAAGAACAACAAAAGACGAACGGAGCTAGCTGGAATGCATAGCTTGTTAGCACGAACACAAATCCATCATTAACAACAAACTTGTTCCATGTTCTTCCTTCTTTACAATTCTGCAATACATCTTTAAAATCAGCATCATGCACATATTGATCTTTGATGGTCTCCAAACCAAATATTTTGAAGTCAAGTTGTGAAAGCATAGTATAGCGACGAGACAATGCATCAAGAATAACATTTTCTTTACCCTTCTTGTGTTTAATGACATAAGGGAAAGTCTCAATGAATTCAACCCATTTAGCATGTCTACGATTCAGTTTAGCTTGACTTTTAATATGTTTCAAAGATTCATGATCGTAATGTATAACAAATTCTTTGGGCCATAAATAATGTTGCCATGTTTCTAAAGTCCTAACAAGAGCATATAATTCTTTATCATAAGTAGAATAATTCAGACTAGGCCCACTCAATTTTTCGTAAAAGTATGCAATAGGTTTGCCATCTTGTAATAACACACCTCCTAATCCAATTCCACTAGCATCACATTCAAGCTCAAAAGTCTTATTAAAATCAGAAGTTGGAGTAAAGGAGCATGTGTCAACTTATCTTTCAACACCGTGAAGGCTTCTTCCCGTGCGGTACCCCAAAAAAAGGCACATCCTTCTTTGTAAGCTCATTGAGAGGTGCAGCAATGGTGCTGAAATCTCTCACAAAATGCCTATAGAAACCATCGAGGCCAAGAAAACTCCTCACTTGTGTGACCGTTTGGGCTGCGCCAACTCTCAATAGCTTCAATCTTGGCTTTATCAACTTCAATTCCTCGTGGAGTAACAACATAGCCAAGAAAAGATACTCGGTCGGTGCAAAAGGTGCACTTCCCAAGGTTACCAAACAAACGCATCACGAGAGCATTAAAAACAAGACGAATGTTCCAAATGTTCTTCCAAAGATTTGCTATAAATCAAGATATCATCAAAATAGACTACCACAAATCGTCCAATGAAAGCACGAAACTTCGCTCATTAATCTCATGAAAGTACTAGGTGCATTAGTTAACCCAAAAGGCATGACTAACCACTCATATAATCCAAACTTAGTTTTAAATGTTGTTTTCCATTCATCTCCCAATTTCATACGAATTTGATGGTATCCACTACGCAAATCAACTTTGGAGAATATTGTAGAGCCACTCAATTCATCAAGCATATCATCTAGCCTAGGAATAGGGTGACGATAATGAATAGTAATATTATTAATGCCTCTACAATCAACACACATACGTGATGTACCATCCTTTTTCGCACTAGAATAATAGGAACAAAGACAAGGACTAAGGGATTCACAGATATAACCTTTGTCGAGCAGCTCCTGACTTGACGATAATCTCCTTCGCCTCCTCCGGATTGGTACGGTATGGTGCACGGTTGGTAATGATGCACCGAATTAAGTCAATTTGATGCTCAATCCTCGAATAGGTGGTAATCCTGTGGCACGCCTTGTGGAAAGATGTCACGAACTCCCCGCAAAATGTTAGTGACAAAGGGGGCAAAGAGGAAGGCACGCCCTCGAATGAAAATAATGCCTCTTTGCACACAAAAGCATAGCAAACAGATTTGCTAAAATCTAGCTCATCAATATCAGATTTGGTGGCAAGTAAACATGCACTTTTCAATTTAATTTCGTAACAATGAGATGGTTTATTATTAGGCTTCATGTGTTGCTCAAATTCTTTTGCCACAATCTGATTTTCACTCTTATTTTTCTCCTGCTTTTGCTTTATTAGCTCTATTAATATCATCTTTCAAAATGGACTCAGAGTCATAGGAAGCAAAGTAATATTTTTATCCTTATGAACAAGAGTATATCGATTGTTTCTACCATGGTGTACAGAATTTTTATCAAATTGCCATGGTCTACCAAGTAATAAGGAACATGCTTGCATAGGTACCACATCACAATCAACATAATCAACATATGTAGAGATACTAAAATGCACACTAACAAAGACGTGTTACCTTAACCTTGCCGCTGTTGTTGAACCATTGGATGTAGTAAGGATGTGGATGTGGTCTTGTGGTGAGAGATAGCTTCTCCACCATCTCCATGCTAGCCAAGTTGTTGCAGCTCCTCCATCTATGATGACGCTAATAGAACGCTCCTTCACAACTCCCTTTGTATGGAACAAATTATGCCTCTGATTTTGCTCAGCTTGTGTAACCTACACACTCAAAACACGCTGAGCAACTAAACATTCATACCAACAAAGATCTTCAAGAGCCATGTATTGTGTCTCATGATCGTAATCATCTCCACCGTGTTCCTCATGTGTAATAAGAGCCAAAGTCTCCTCATCATAGTCACTAGCGGACTCATACCCACCATCCTCAAGAGCAATCATCACACGCTGAGATTTGCATTCTCTCAAGAAAATGTCCTCTTCCTTACAACGACGACAAATAATATCACTTGTGTGCCCTGCTGACGCCATGGAAGAAGAAGAGCTCTGCAGTTCCCGCAGTGTGCTCTTGGCGATAGTGGTGGTTGTGCTCTTTCTTGTATCACGGTTGGAGGTGGCACCTGAAGGAGGTGATGGTGCAATGGAAGTAGATGATGCACGTGGTGTCCATGATGAAGGTCGACCTGCAGAAAAGTTAGTGCGCGCCAATGCTCGCCGATCCTCAAGACTTCACGCTCAGCTTTACAAGCAAGATGGAATAAACGAGTGATATTATTATAATCCTTATAGTCTAGAATGGTCTGAATCTCTATTTAATCCACCCGAAAACGTGCAAGCATAGCTTCATTCTCCTCAACAATACCACATCTAATCAAGCCGCTTTGTAATTCCCGATAATATTCTTCTACGAATTTTTTCCTTGTCTTAAGCGCTGCAATTTTTGAAGTAATTCACGTTGATAATATGGTGGAACCCAACGAGTACGCATAGCAGTTTTCAAAGCAGCCCAAGTAGCTGGAACAGGATATAATCTACAATGTTCGCACCACCAAACACATGCAAAGCTAGTGAAAGCACAAACAGCAGCAGAACACGCTCTCCTCGTGATATTGTAAACATGTAAATCGTTGTTCGCTTCTAACTCCCAAGTAAGATATATATCGTGAACATATCTACCCTCAAATGGTGGAATATTCAATTTCAGTTTAGGAGATGGTCATGATCTCGCACTGAGGGGAGCCCTAACATTTCCATTATTTGCATGTGGACGACCTGGTGGTTGTGGTGCTGGTGGTTGCACGTAGTTCGATGTTGATCAACCTCATCCTCGTAATCACCCATATACTCATCATCCTCCTGCACACCAAAGCAGCAGGCAGAGCAGAGCCAAAGAAGCACCAACAGCAGCAGAGTAGCGGCACCAGAATTTTGTCCTGCTCAATAGGAACACGCCGAGCTCGCCCATACCGATTCGAAGGGGCGAGTTGTTGTCGCTGCAGAGGTGCGATAGGTGCAGCCGGCGGTGGTTGTGGAAAACGCATGAGCAATTCATCAAACTTGCTATCAAGCTTTGTTTCAAACGCCTTCTCAATGCCATCTATCTTCTCCATGGCCTCGCAAATCTGTTTAGCACATCTTGCACCTGTCCACTCATCATTTGCTGAAATTTATCATGTAGCTGTTTGTTCGTCAGTTCTCCCAATCAGCCTCATCGGCTTGTGATCCTACCATGGTTAGCAAAGAATAGAAACACACAAGAATATGATCCTACAGACTACTAAGAAGTGGTGGTGGTGTATCACAAACCCGTCAAGCAAATCTCAAATTCTTACCAGTTCTTACCAAAGAGAAGGCGGTGATCGGCAACCGCTGTAGTCAAAACTCTCAAAGCTTGAATAGAGCGATTACCAGGGAGAGTCCAACGCACTACGAGATGTATGTGGAGCTGGGAAGGCTTATAATATGGTAGCAAAAGGGTCAGAATAATCAATTCAGAGATGCAAAGTTGAATAAACGCTCAACGACGGTATCAGGCTGGTCCTAGGCTAGACTGCTAGAGACGCGAGCCTAGAACACCAACAAAATCACGGCCTGACACGTAAACAAGGGAGGAGCACACTCTTTTTTTTTTTTTTTTTTTTTCGCTTGCTCTTTTTTTTTTTGCGAAAAATCACTATAATAGCGAGTGTCTCAAAACTCTTCCTGTGTCAAACCGACAGATGGGCACGAAATTTTTTCGACCAATTTTTTTTTTAGCCGGACCCAAAAACTGAAACGGGTAAAAAACGCTCTATAACGGCGATCGCCTCAATACGCTTAGAAACACCTGAAAATAGGATAGCCGAAAATTTTTTGTCAAGTGCGTTTTGGAAAATTTTGGGCCTAAACGGAGGGTGGTTTCGGACTTTTTTTTGAAACCAACCTCTTCTACGGACGGCAAAAGATTGCTGAATCCAAACCTACTCGACAAGGAAACACGAATTGGAAATTAGATGGATCCCAAAACAAACCTAATATGCAAGGAGCTCGGATTGGTGGTGGATATATGGTGGTGGTATATGGCAGCGGTGGTTGTATATGGCAGCGGTGGTGGTATATGGATACGGATTCAAAGCGTTGGCGGATAAGCGGTGGTGGTAGATGGTAGGGGCGATGATGATGGTGCGGCGGCAGCGTGACAACTTATGACCGTAACTCAAACTCTAAAAGACTAGACTCTAAGACCAGAACTAGACACGACGATGCAACCGCAAATTCAACAACGCAAATACGTAAAAGATTATGCAAAGGCTCGATTGGTTCGGATATGATGAACTAACCCTAATTTTTTGTGGCTTTTTCGTGGACTGTAGGTATGAAGAACAGACTCGCTCTAAACTACGAAAAACTGTAAAATCTCACTGAGCAACTTGGAAATCTGATACCACTTGATAGAGGCGGAGGTGTCCCATCTTTCGATGAAATGGTGGATTTTGCTTTGGTGGAAGTCGACTTTGACGATCCGACTACGAAGGCAGCGAGACGCCGCGCCTTTAGCAATCGCTAAACCAACTCCGAGAGGTTATTGACCATGCCGGAGCAGATCAACCTTGACCACGAGGGTCTGTTTCCTGCGAGCAAACGAAGAACAAGCAAGAAACTGAGATTGCAATCTGGATATTGCGAATATAAGATGAAAGCTTTATTGATCAAGGTGGGGTTCTGTGACGCCTTTGTCTGGTCGTTGAACACAAACGAAGTACGCGAAGTTGCAGCTATGGCGAACTTTAATCTAAACAAAACCCAAAGTCTAAACGACGCCCTAAGGGTTGTATATATGGGGGAAAAGGAGGGAATTTCGTGGCCCTTGAGGGTGGGGTCCGAAACCAACCCTAACTCTTGTTTCCCCACACATACGGACTCTAAAAATAGCCTATACTTAAGTATTTCGAAATTACATGGGCCTGACCCAATAATAAGGTGACGAGCACCTAGAATAGCCTATGGATGAATATTATGAAGTGGCATCTTGTATATTTTGTCCAAGGCTTCATGCACTCGTTATGGTGGCTTCAAAGTCCTGAAATCATCACTTGTAATTCCGTTTGATCCTCTTATGCATGCCATCAACTCCATGCGTGTTCTTGCTCCAATATTCATCCTTCTCCAAGCTAGGCCCTTCATTTGTAAGCAAAACAAATGTATCCAATTTAGGCAAAGATCATATTCTCATGAACATTAGAATCATTACCAAGAAACGAAAGTACCGGTAATTTAATTGGCGGCACGAGCTCTAGTAATTGGTCCCGTGATATGCAACAAAGAGGGGTTGTGGGTGTAACAATGGTATTGATGTCCCGATCAGGCTCTCACACAAATATGAGCTAATCCAATGCTAAGTCTCAAAGTGAGGAGATGGGGTCCTATATATAGAGTTTGCGGCGAAGGGTACATGGGCTCAGCCCAACACGCACACGCAGGCGCTGGTCGGATGATCCGGACGAGGGTCCGATGATCCGGTTGGTTCGATGATCCGGTGGGGACCCGGATGAGCTGGAGGCTCGGCCGGTGGCGGCGACGGGCTGGATGTCCGGCCTGGCGGTCCGGACATTCAAGGGTCCGGTGATCCGGCGGGTCCGGATGATCCGCTCGGGTCCGGATGATCCGCCCGGAGGAGCTTCTGCTGCCTTCGGTGGAGTTAGCCGGACTGTCCGCCTGGGTCCGGATCATCCGGCTCGTCCGGATCGTCCGGCCTCTGTCCGGATCATCCGCCTCTCGGTCTTTGTTGCTTTCTCCTCCCGCCTTCATGCATGTCTTCCGCTTCCGTTCTCCTTGCTTCCTAGCCTCTTCATGGTCGACTCCTTGGTTCCCGAGTATGCATAGGGTTTCTGCTTGAGGTAGTAACCATGTCTCATGTGAATCAAGGAGAGTTGTGAGAGGAGTGAT